>JAIWNI010000051.1:0-204640 GCA_025331435.1 Choanephora cucurbitarum
GAGGAAGAAAGAGGTACTTCTTGTCTACTTATACATCTGTTAGAACAATGAATATCTTTTTGGATATAAAAAGGTGATGTATCTAGCATGGAAAAAGTTAAAACAAACAGTACTTGTGTGAGACTTGAACCTGCAAAGAACGCGAGGAATTGATCTATTCTGCTTTATTTTTCTAGATGTGTCAACTATGACGGATGTGCCAGAAGACCTCAAAGCTTTTATGCTTCTCAACTGATTGATAGACTAGTGAGCGTCTTACCTTTAGAGACAGTTCTTTTTTTTATTTGAAGTTGGAGATGGGTGACACGGTTGAAAAGTTCCCTTGTTCTTCATATCATAAATTAGAGATAGGTTACACTGTTCAACTTCTTTGTCTATTGAATAACAAAAGTGTCCCTTATTCTGTATGTCAAAAATCATAATAATATTTATCTTTCAGAAAGATACAAGGCTTTGAATGGTAGATTGTCTGTTCGATCAAGAAAACTAAACACGATACAAATATAATTAAGATGGCTCCATTGTAAGGTTACTGAACTATTGGCGCATGACCTTCAGCTAAGTCTTCGCTCTTATTTGGCGTCGAACTCACTTATGTGCCTGAATTCAGAAGTGTTACCATCTTTATCATCAACTGTTCATGGCAAACATGATTAGAAAGAGTCGCCGTTCATCACGCGTTATGCTAACATTCTTTTTCTTTTGGAATCCCTTTATGATTGGAAATACTAATTATAGGCATGAACAAAGGAAGCCTTGAGCTGACAAGGAATTCAAGAAGCCATGGTTGGATGTCATTATCCGTTGAAACAATTGAATGAAATCATCCTACATCTAGACCATCTATGGCAGCTTGAGAAACACTATTTTCTTTCGCGTTTCAGGTACATATATCATGGATCAACAAACGTAACTTTGTCTCCAGAAGAATCCTTTGCAGTTGAAACAACAAGTGTTACGGTTGACATAACGGTCGTAAAGCAAAGTAAATTTAACAGAAACATGACAGAATGTATAGGTTACAACAGATTGGCATGCAAAACATTCTTGCCTTTCAATCGCTTTTTGACTGCTGCATGGTCTCATTTCCTTTTCAAAGAAAGAGCAACTAGCATTGCTACAATAAACAACACCAAGCTATTTCTTTTAAAGTGTGCTATGCCTCTCTTAACTGCCTTTTCTGAGTCTTTGGCTAAAGCCCAGCCTATATCGAGATTATAGGCTTCAAAATCGTACAAAATCTCGTTTTCGCCAGGAACCTCGAAGCGTTCTTCATGATCTCGGTCAAAAAACTGAATTTTGAAACAGTTTTGTTTATGCTTTTCGTTTTCAGTAGACACATCAAGAGTTGAACTTAGAGTAAAAGCACTGCCATTCAGGAACAAAAGTACAAAATGTTAGTCAGTTAGGCAATGGCATATTCACTAATATTCAAACTCCCTATGCATCCAAACCAGGACACCCAAATTACCCGACACTGTGGCGGTGGCCGTGACTTGAAAATTTTTTACATGTTTTTTTCAGAAAAAAATCTCACTTCACGCTATTAGTGTCAAGAAGCCCCCTCCAGCTATAATTTTTTTTTCCTCTCTCTCTCTCTCTTTCTCTTTTCCCCCTTTCTTTTTATAGACAACTTAGATATTTATTATTTAGAATGTCTCGCTTCTTCCGTAGCTCAGACACTGAATCTGATTCCGACACCTCTTCCTCTGACAACGAGTCCTTGTACAGTCAATCTGATTCCGAGTACGACTCTGACGCCGAGAGTTATCACTCTGAGCAACGTGACGACCAACCCAAAAACCGTTTCTTGAAGGGTGGTAGCGATTCTGATGATTCAGATGACGAAGGCGACAGAAAGCGTCAAGCCAAGTCTCAAAAAGATAAGCGTTATGAAGAGATGGAAACTGCCGTCAAGGCCATTGAAAATGGTCAAAAGAATAACGATTGGAACCTTATTGCTACTGGTAAAAAAATTATCAAAATTTTTTTTTTTTACTTATTCACTGACTAACTTTATGAATTAGAATTCGATAAGTTGACGGTTACTATCTCCAGAGCAACTACTGGTTTCAATGCTATTCCTTTACCCAAGTTCTATGTCAAGACAATGGTCGAACTTGAAGACCGCTTGACTGAAAGTCTTCAAAAGGAAAAGACCACCAAAAAGAAGAACACGGGTAACAGTAAGGCCATGAACAATCTGAAGCAAAAGCTTAAGAAGCTTTCTAAGCAATACGATGAGCAAATCACTGCTTACAGAAAGGTAAAGAAAAAAAAAAAGACACGACATATATTGAATGATTCATATTTATTGTCATGATTAGGATCCTGAGGAATACATGAAGGAGGAAGTAAAGGAAGAACCTGTTGCTGCCTCTCCTGTTCAAAAGAAGGAAGTTGCTGCTGATGAAGATGATAGTGGCTTTGTTGCTGTCACCAAGAGCGGTAAGCCTGCTATCACTGTCAGCTACGAAAACATCTTGACTCGTTTAAGAGAAGTGTTGGAAAACCGTGGTAAAAAGGTAAAGCTTTAAACAAAGAGGCTATAGTTTACATGGTCTTAACATTTTACCGACAACTATAGAACACAGATCGTAATGAACAAATCAGCATTTTGGAAGCTTTGTTGGAAAACGCCAAGTCTCCATTCCAAAAGATTTCTGTCTTGTTGACTTTAATTGCCTATCGTTTTGACATCACAGCCAGTAAAGCACCTTTCATGGATGTATCTGTTTGGAAAGATTCCGCCAGAGAATTCAACCTCTTGCTTGAGTTGCTCGAAACCAACCCTGCTTTTGTGGTAGCTGAAGATGCTGAAGATCTTGACAATGAAGATAAAGACATTCAACCTAAGGAAGGTGAAACCATCAAGCTCCGTGGTTCCATCCTCAGTTTCGTTGAACGCTTAGATGACGAATTCAACAAATCGCTTCAAAACTTGGACCCTCATGCCACTGAATACATTGATCGTTTGAGTGATGAGCACATTGTGTACGCCATGTTGGATCGTGCTCAATATTACTGCGAAGAAAAGAACATTCAACCCTCTCTTCCCAGAATCATCTCTCGCAAGTTGGATCATGTCTACTACAAGCCTGAACAAGTTGTCAGCTCTCTTCAAGCTGCCTCTAAGAAGCTCTTGCCTAAATATGTCCAGTCAAGCCCTATTGCATCTGTTGAGCCCTCTGAATTGGTTAACCAACTCTGTAATTACCTCTACAAGGATGTCTCTAGTGTCTTCCGTACTCGTGCCATCCTCTGTCATATCTACTACTATGCTCTTCACAAAAAGTACTACACTGCCCGTGATTTGTTGTTGATGTCTCATGTTCAAGACTCTATTCACCAAGCTGATGTGGCTACTCAAATCTTGTATAACCGTGCTATGGTCCAGATTGGTATGTGTGCTTTCCGTGAAGGTCTTATCAAGGAATCCCATGCTGCTCTCTCTGAGATCCAAGGCACTGGTCGTGTCAAGGAATTGTTGGCTCAAGGTATCCAAACTCAACGTTTCGCTCAAGCCCCTAGCCCTGAAGTCGATGCTGCTGAACGTCAACGTCAATTGCCTTTCCATATGCACATCAACTTGGAGCTTTTGGAATGTATCTTCTTGACCTCTTCTATGCTCTTGGAAATCCCTGCTCAAGCACAGGCTGGACCTAACAACAAGAAGTTCATCTCTAAACCCTTCCGTCGTTTGCTTGATTACAACGAACGTCAAGCTTTCTGTGGACCTCCCGAGAATACCAGAGATCATATCATGAGTGCTGCTAAGGCTTTGGCTTCCGGTGAATGGGAAAAGGCTAAGGATTTCATTTTAGCCATCAAGATCTGGGACTTGATGACCGAAACTCAAGAAATCAAGGACATGCTTGTTCGTAAGATCCAAGAAGAAGGTCTCCGTACCTACTTGTTTACCTATGCTTCTTACTACACTACCTTGGGTCTTGCTCAACTTTCTAGTATGTTTGGTTTGTCTGTTAGCAGTGTTTCTGCTATTGTTGCCAAGATGATCTTCAACGAAGAATTATCAGCATCACTAGACCAAGTTACTCAATGTATTGTCTTACATCAAGTTGAACTTTCCAGACTTCAAGTTTTGTCTTTGCAATACTCTGAAAAGGTAGCCAACCTTGTTGATCAAAATGAGCGTTTAGCATCCAATGGTAAAGACAACACAACTACTCAATACAACAATAACAACAACAACAACAACAACAGAAATCATTAATTTAGATTCATCCCACTTTCTCTCTCTCTCTTTTTTTCTTATTTTTTTTGTTCATTTTCATTACTTTTACCGTAAATAAATTCCTTTTTTTTTTTTATTTAAACAGTACGCTTAACTTCAAAGAAGTGTTTGATATAATGCACTTGCCAGGCACAGACACCAATCAATAAACCAATTTGAGCAATGGACCACCACTTGACACGAGTGTTTGTGCTTTCAGCAGCTAAATAGAATTTTGAGTTGCTAGTGTCTAAGCATAGGTTTACTTTGACTTACTGTCTCTATGTCTCTGTTCACGAGCAACAATGTATTCTTGTTCAGCCTTGATGTTAAGGATACTTTCGGCCAATTCTTCAATTTCGTTTCTAAGAGGATCCTCATGATCTTGTTGCTTATAGGTCAATAAATCATATACAAAATGTATCATCCTATACTTACTGGTATCGTCTACTGTATTTTTAGGATTGACATGAGCATTGAAGTTGACAGACTTGACTGCTTCAGAAGACATCTTGTTGGAAAAGCAGTAAACATGCTTTCCGGGAATTGTAGCTGTCACAGTAAAATGACCAGAATCCTCACGCGAGTTACTTAAGAGAACGTTGTTTTGTGGATCAGACAGCTAAACAAGATCATCAGTCTTTCAAACTCGAGTTTCTCTTACTATTCTTAGTTACCCAAAAGTCAATATCATAATCACCACCTTCTCCAACCTATTGCGAGAACATGTCAATAAAACAGATGCGTGTTTGTCGAGATGAGCAACTATTTACTTGATATGTCAGAGATACACGGTCACCGTAATTTAGTTCTTCATAAAAGCACTCGGTTTCGTGTGCTGGAATATCAACACTGACAGCCAATGCTGTCTTTAATAGACAAACAAGAGCTACAACTAACAAGACGATTTTGTTAGACATAAGGATAAAGTTTAGTTATAAAAAAAAAAAAAGAAGAGTACCTGTATTTCTCTTTATTGGCCATTTTTACTGAAAAATTGATCCAATGTCTTTCTTTGATTGGCCAATTCTCTTGGGTTAATGTGTTGAGTTTTTTTTAAATTAGGGCATAAAATTAGCTGTGTATAGAATATAGGAGTACCTTTTTCCGAAAGGAACATAGCATGTAGTGGATAGCAATCATAATTCTCTAAGTCATAATAGATTCGATGCTTTTTCAATACATGAAACACAATGTATCAAAATTGATGTGTTTATGATAAAATAAGAAAAATGACAAAGGGAGAAATTTGAAGAATACTATATCATCTTGTTTCGAAAGCCATCTATGTGCGTACATTATTGCTAGCGTTGAAGGATAAACAAGAAGCTTTAGGGACTAACTTACCCTGTTTCGAGGGCTTGATTTCATTTGGTTATAGGATACTACGCTTGACAATAGCTCAGCGCAATGGTTTTGCTGACATTTAGGCGTGATTGATCACTTGTTCTTTGAAGAGCGCACAATACTCCTTTTGAGGATTCTCCACAAAATTTAGAGAATTTCACAGTGATTTCTCAAAAATAGTCGGGGATTGCTACAAGAACATGATATTGCACCATACAAGCAGCTTATTGTAGTTAGCTAGAACAACTGCTCGAATTCTTAAGACCCAAAAGTCTCTTATTACGTTTACTAAGAGTCAAGTCTTAGCTTCTTTTTCTCTATAAAAATGTATAGTTTATTCAAAATCTTCCTCATCTTCTTTATGTAGCCATCGTTCCTGGACATCGCTAACATCCTCATGATAACCTGCTTTCATGGCAGTCAACATGATTGATTCATTTCCTTCAGTTAAGCCACCAAAGATAAAACCACCTGCTTTATCGATCACTTGCTGTAATTTAGTCATTGAATCCTTCTCTTCAACACACAGTGTGTAGAACCCAACCAACGAAAAGTCTTGGACAAGTTCGCATAAGGCTTCATTTAGCTTTTTGTATTTTGAACCAAATGGATCTTCATTCAATGAGTCCAACAGATAAGACAGATCCATGACTTCTGTGTAATACTGAAGATTGAACCCTATGCTCATCCTTCATTTTTAGTCTATGTGTTTTATCAATACGCTCTTCTCTTGGTTAGCTTACTGAGTTTGCCATAAGATTCAATCAGATCCACTTTAGACAGTACATTGACATGAGGCAATTCCAATTGAATCATCGTTTTCAGTGCTAGTAATAAGACAGAGATATATTTGGTGGGATCAGTACAGTAATGAGCATCGACCATGTTGACTGCCACCAAACGGTAATCTATCTTCTCAAGTGCATGAAGTAGATCTTTGACAGCAGCGTGATGCGTAAAAAGTTCGACTTGACCGGGGAAATCAAACAGGATGTAGTGATCGTCGAGTTGTTTCAGTTGATCTGTCAGCCAGTCCATGTTCTTTAAAAGATATTCAATACAGAACATGATGCCTCCATTAGGACCCAATCCAAGCTCGTTCATCGTGTCTTCCAGCGTGATCAAGTCGAATATATTGACAGCACAAGGATAAGGTATGTTGTCATTAGCAGGATCCAAGTTGACAATCGCTACTTTTCTATCTCACTATCAGTTCTTTCGTCTCTATTTATTCTCAACCCACTCTACCTTCCAATCGCTGTCAAGTATTGATAAGCACCCCAACAGTAAGTTGTCTTTCCTGAACCAGGAGGACCTACAATCACCTAAACATGTTATCAACAAAATAGATAAACATCTTTAATATCTGTCTTTCTTTACTTGTCCAAAAGGCATTCTTTTATTGACACACAGGCAAGAAAAAAAAAAGAAAAGAAAAGAAAGACACTTTGAGGAAATTATTTCTAACTCAGCATAGGATCATTTTCTGTGCTAAAGGAATGCCTACAGCAGCTATATAATCCAAGATTTCCTTTTTGAACCGAGAAGATGCGTCAAATTTAACTAGACAGTTAACAGGAGCAATCCTTCCCTCTCCAATCATGACAAACACTTGATCTGTCACTTTTTCAGTCTCCACTAAGGCTGGATCTACCCATCCTGCTGGCCAACTACGTTCACCAGGCTTTTCTTGAACAAAGCTAACAAAAGATTGATGATCTAACTGTGATTTAAATGTCTCAATGGGATGCCATGTATAATCAATTGGGTCCAGTAGATCAGAGGGCGCATAGCGTCCCTTATAGTTCATTTTGGGACATGTGTGAATATAGAATCCTGTCATACAGAAATCAGTACATCCTATGAATACAGTGCTTGGATCTTTCAGTTACCCATATAGTAATAATGAAGTGTATCTATCGTAGTATGATAATCTTGCACAAGGCTGATCTCTCTTAATGCACTGTATTTACCCAGACTGAGAAATCCATAGTCTGGATCATACAGAAAATAGACAGACGATACACAAGAAGGTAAAATATCCAATACAGCCAGGGCGATCAATTGACCATCCAATAGGTATTTTTGGTGATAAGAGCCATAGTTTCCCTCTTGGGTCAAAGGTGAGTCTACCAAGAATCGCTTGAAACCATGTTTACTGATATCTTCCTTTTTATCATGATGAATATGATGTTGGTATTTAGCATACAAATCAAACTTTTCTTGTGTCCATGAAGCAGGCTCTAATTCCACCTAACAAACAAAAGACACATAAGCACAATGAGCAGTGTATCTAAATGAACACTTATATACCTTAAATGTATGATCTCCTGCTTCTGTCTGTTCTTCTGCTTCATGCATAAATTCCTTTAGGCTGGCTGACTTTTTCTCACTTTTGCCTTTTATATATTTGTTGAATTTGGCAACTACTTTCTTTTGACTTTTAGTCATATTGAACTTAGATGCATCTAATCTATGCAAGCACATAGTAAGTACACAGTGCTCTTATCTAGCCAACGCTTGATTTTACCTGATAGTATATTGTGGACAACAACTTTTCTCTAAATCTGGTTTATAAAGATATTTGCCTGACCTAGCATCACATTAAGATATATAAGGCAGCTAAAACCTTTTTTTTTCTATTACCTTCGCCAACCTCGGTCAATCAAATCTTGATAATCCTAGCATTTCTTTTGTGAACAGATAATAACACTATGGATTCACCTTTACTTACTTTGCAAGTTAAATTATGCGCCCAAATACCAAATGAAATAGACGTGTCTTTGCCTTTACAGTAACCACAGTCATGTCGACTTGGACCTGTGATGGAAACCATAGAGAGGCCAAGTGAACCATAGTCTTCTTCATCGCTTGAACTAGTATCGTCTGTTTGACTCATATTTCACAACAAAATGATAAAAAAAACAGAGAAAGGGAAAAAAAAACGGAGTTCTTTTTTTTTCTTTTTACTTTGTTTTATAAATGGCATCGCCTGTTTACATCAAAGAAGGATCACCAAGAACAGGTCTTGTACAAGGCATTTCACTTAATGGCTGGACAATCACCAGTAAAAAGGCCTCTATCTGTAGTTCAAATGAAATGGAAAAGTAAAATAATGAACATACATACACACATAATACACTGTATTAAGATATCAGAAAAGGATACAAAAGGACTTTGGTCTACCTCCACCTGAAATGGTCTTTGGTAACAACCACGTGACTGTACAGTACAATAAACTTCAGATTCAGTTCAATGCTTATGATGCACTTGCCATGATTGATACGAGTTCAGATAGCAGCGAAAAGATTAAGGTTGCTTATGCTGAAGAATGGAAAAAGAAAAGGTAATTAGAATGAAAGAGATTACGCTATAAGCTCATTCTTTTGGGTGGTAGTTCTGCCAACCATACAGACATTAAGGATGTTGTCAAGCCCTATGATTGGTCTTATTCTACTGCTTATCGAGGCACTACTCTAGATTGTCCCTTTGAGCAGCATGAATCTGAATCAAAGATCAATATAGAGAGATTGAGAACACAAGAGCCTATCTTGTTCTACGATGAAAATATCTTGTATGAAGATGAATTGGCTGATAATGGAACTGCCATGTTGACAGTGCGATTGGTAAGAAATTAGGCAGATGAATAGACCATGTTGCTCATTTCTTTTGTTGATAGAGAGTCATGCCTAGTTGTTTTTTGGTTCTGCAGCGATTTTTCTTGCGTGTAGATGATGTCCTTTTCAGAGTCAATGAGACCCGATTGTACCATGAATTTGGTCAGGATTATTTTGTACGTGAATTTACATCAAAAGAAGTACACTATCAATACATTCGACAGGTAAGACTCTCATTTGATTTACTATGATTTTCTCACTCCCATGTTGCTTTAGAAACTGGGTCGAGGTGATGTCTCACTCTTAAACGATCAACAATGGGTTATCTCTGTCATGCCTGACATACCCAATCAAAGTATAAAAGAAAGCATCAAAATAGTATAAATAGATATATATAAAATAGTCTTTTTTTTTTTTTTTACTTTTTGGTGCTTGGTTTCTTATGTACATGCTCTAAATGCGTTGAAGGGGCCGTATTTTCATGAATGGATAGGTTCCTTGCTCTTCTTCTAACAGTAGGTGCAATCGTATCTTCTTCTGTATCTACTGTTTCATTGGAATGATGCTCAGCTAACCAATGTTGAAGTAACTGATCCCCATAATGCTGTAATTCTTCCATAGATACAAACAATGAAAACTGATTCATAGCAATAAACTCTAGCTCAAGTCTATTCAATTCAGTCACTGGTAATCCACCTACCTAGAACAGTCGATAAGTTATCCAACGACAATATATATATATATAAAAGACAGGGGGGGTATCCTTACTTTAGCATAACGTGTATTAGTAAAGAAGACATCTGAATAAAGTTTACTGGCTACCATGATACCAGAGATCAAGAGACGATGGATGTTGTAGGGATCAATGGTAATGGCTGATTGAGAGATACGATCAAAGTAGACCAAGACAGCTAAAAAGCATTCATTGGCACACGGACAATACTTAAGAATACGCATAAGATAGGCATGAATAGATATGCTGGGTATGGAGCGTGCATGGAAGCAGGTAGAAAGCTTTTGTTTCGGTGGTTCTTCTTTTGCGTCCATCACTTTTTCAAGTAAAAAAGTCATCATTTTGATGGTGTCTTTGGTTGGATGTTTGCCTACATCATACTGAATGGTTGTTTCCATCATCTAAAAAATTGTTTGTTTTATTGTGTCTACACACGCAACGCCTTCTTTCTTTTCTCTCTCTCTCTCTCTCACTCTCACTCTCTCACGCACACTCTCACACACACACTTCTTTCAGGCTCTTTTTTAAGAGAATAATGAGAGAGTCAAAAAATAAAAGAAGAAAAAAAAATTATCCTTTTTTTAAAAATAAATTGAGACACATTTTATGTAGATTTGGTAAATCGTTTCAATCGTTCTTCAGCTGCTCTAGCACGTTTTTCTCGCTCTAGGCGCATACGTGCCTCTGGTGTCATATGGATTGTATTGGCTACATCAGTAGATGGAGCACTCAACAATCGACCCTGACCCATCTTTTTAGTCACCTTCTCTTCCTCTCGTTGCTTTTGTTGTTGTTGTTCTTCTGCTTCTTCTTGTTTTGCTTTTTGCTGAGCTATCCATGCCTTCTTTTCTTGTTCTCTTGCTTGCTTTTTCTTTTCTTTAGCCATCTGTTCCTTTTCCTGCTGTTCGCTCAATGGACTGGGTACACGCGCCTTCTCTAGCCAAGCCCACTTTTCTGGTAAATCATGCATACACCGTCTGAATGCATTACGTGCTTCTTTATCTTTGCATACTTCATAAGCTGTCTTTCCTGCACCACTGACAAAAGTAGGATCAGCATCATACTGTGTCAAAAGGGCCGAAATCAACTGAGCACCCTCTTGCCCTCCTCCCTGACCAGCCACTAAATGAAGTAAAGTAGGGAAATGATAGAGATCTTGACCCTCCTCTTCAGCCAACTGAGACGGCAAGGGACCTGAAATATCCAACACATGTTTTTCAAGGTAGCCCAATGTCACATTTGTTTTGTTTTGACGTACAAGACTTATCAACCGAGTCCAGGCTGAATCCAGAGTACTTTGTGTTTCTTGTGATGATTTTTGGTTGACCGTGGTTGATTTAGCCAACTGATGCTCTGCCTTCAATTCCTTCTCTATCCATCTCTGTCGATACTCCTCAATTGCTTCTGGATTGATCTCAACTACCTTGACAGTCACCATCTCCAACAAGACACGCTTAAGTTCATCCAATGTAGGACGTCGTGTGGCAAATGGAATGGACTTGACTTTGACTTGATCCAGGACAGCACCTTCATAATGAAACAGTAATTTTCGATTCCCACTGGGTGCATGAACACAGACCATCTCACTCTGTTGGATGTACTGACTCCATTCAGACACAACCTGACGCACCTCTTGTTGCAACATCTGTTCATTATAACGACGGATTTGAGCACCTGCCGACTTGGCTGCTGAGCCTTTGGCTTGGTCGTTAGTTGATTGAGATCCACCTTGCTTTCGACGGGTAGTGTAGCGGTGAATAGTTCGATGAGCTACCATCTTGACCTGACGAAGATGAAGTTGACTAGAGGTCATATCAACCACACAACCAGCGAAATGGCCACCACCCAACATCAAAAGTGTCCAGTATTTAGGCTTCTTTTGTAATGCGCGTAATGTCTTACCCTCTTCAAGTAGATGGCGATAGATACCGTAATGAATTGTGTCTTCTTTGGATGTCTTGAACCAGGTCAAAGCAGAGTATTTCTTCATGATGGGTAACACGACTTGTTTGGCATCGTTAGCTAGTTGTTCTTGTCGTTCTTGAGCTAATTTTTGCTGACTGACTAAGGTATCAATGTCATCGTCTTCTTCACTTTCAGAGCCCGAGATGCTTTCTGTTAAGTCTGTTTTCTTTTTTGTTAGATGGAGCTTTCCTTTTTGTTTTGTCACTTGCCTGCTAACAAAAGTTCAAACTGATCAAATGAAACAGGTGATGACTTCAAGACCACTTTACGTTTCATGTTGTACCGATGCCAATCTGTTCTGAAGTGTTGACGTTGTTCTTCTCTGTCATCAAACAGGACATTGCATGTCAAGCAACCAATTGTGTTATTATCTTCTAGATCAAGTTGTTCTATTGGCAAGTCTTCTTTTTCTTCTTTTTGAGATAAGCCTAAAATGGCGTCTGTATCCTGTTCTAATGGATAAAGCTGATCGATTAACGGTGAAGGGATATTGAATACAATCAGTGGGGTATCTTGTTGTCTCATGGTTAGTTTCTAAAGTATGAATAAAATAAAAAGAGAGTTTTTATTGTGATTAATTCTAGAATACCGCAGCAACTCTAAAGTTCCGCTAAGAATGAATGCGATAGGCACTTGTCTTGTTCTTAAAGACAGCTTCAGACCAAGCAAAATCTGGCTGAATCTTACTATAGCGTGTAGCACAACTCCAGTCTGTCCAGTCTAATGATACAATATGAGTTTATAAGCAACAGATGTTGTTATTCTGATTCTTACCGAAATTATCTTTATCATTGCACCAACACTTCTTTTGTAACCATGGATCAATGGGGCAGTGCATTAATGGATTATGCTTGTAACCAATATCATTAAAGAAATGGACTTCTGAAGTCTTGAGCATCATGGCTACAGCTAGTGAGTGCACGGGTGCATCACCCCATCGTTCGTAAAAGAAACCACCTTGTCGATCCAAGAAATCAAAGAATTTGAGATAACGTTCACTTCTGAAAAACTCAAGTGAGCCAATCTATAGTACTCTGTTAATTTCTATTGCCTCACATTCTTGTATGGGCTCTCACCTCAAAGTTAGACCAGAAATGGCATCCATTGTAATTTGTGAAATCATCATCTGTCAGCCATGATAGCAAACTGCCTTCACCACGTTGAATTAATTCTGGGTGTTGCTCCATGAATTTCTTCGTTGTCTCCCAAAGAGTAGGAATGGTTTCTTTGTATTCAGTCAAGGACAATGTCCAGCCTAGAATAGATAGGTTGATGTCTAGTTTGCAGGAAGCACGGTTTATTGCTTACCATATTTATAATCATTGTCTTTCATCATTTGGAACACATCATAATCAATATCACAGAAATACTGTACATCAGGTTCAACGCGCCAGTAGTATTCAAATTGATCTAACAATGGATGTCTAAAGAAAAAGCCGGATTGAAATCTAATAGAGAGTAAGTCATAAAAAAAACAGAAGAAAAGAAATCTTACCTGCACATATGGCGATAAGATTCACTACCACCATAGATCACTTTTCTGTTTTCCAGATCCTTTCTACATTCAGCTGCATGGGTCTGATTGATGAAATCAGGATATCCCCACATAGATTCATCAATTTTACCATAATATGTCTTTGCTTTGGTCAGGTCAGATGTCTTTTGTTTGAACTCGTCTGTAAAATGCTCTTCATTCAGAAACACATAAGGGTAATTAAAGTGTCGGTTAAATCTATCTTCTAATTGACGTATAGACTGACGAAGGCCTTGGAGCTCTCTGTTTCTAGCCAAGATAACAAAAGCAGCTTTGACTGGTGGGGTAGAAGAAGGACGTTTATGGACAGAAGATGGAGGGAAATGTGGGTGGTGCTTATCTTTTGTCTTTTCCAATTGATCTAGTAAGTGGTCTGAGAGTTTTCTTGAAGAATGACTAGGCATAAAGAGATATCCAATTAAGCACAGAGTAGCTATCACTAACATCAATTGAACGCCTAACGATTGCCTTCTTTTGTTCATTGTGTGCTTATATCTGTCTTTGAAGAAGAAGAAGATAGTGAAAGAAAGGTTGGATCAGAAATATGTTGATGGTATATAAAATATATGCTTTGTTATTGTTGTTGTTAAGTATGGTATTTTAAACATTCTTTTCAGAAATCATAAGGTACATTAAATTATGCTTATTTCTTCACTAGTTAGCCAGAAGAAATAGAATGCGCGTTCTTCTTTTTCCCTTTCTTTTGAGTGAAGTCTAGTTGAGAGTATGAACAGATAGAAGGTGGTTGCAACGAACCCGGACAAAAAGAAAGCACTCTGCTTAATCAGATCAACTAATGATCAAAGCTAAATTGCAGTTCATATTAAAATCTCGATACGAAACAGAGACGAAAAGAATTCTTATTCATTTTCTAAGCACATGAAGAGGTTGCTATTAGTGTGATTAGAGTTTTACAAACAACTTTATATCCACTCATGCATTTCTCTTTCTTCTTTACAAAAAAGAATGGAGGGGAAACTTTTCAAGGCTTAGGATTGCTACTCATTTTGTTTAACATAGCTATGTTTGACACTACTTTATTTACAATATGAATACGCGAGGAGATCCATGATTGTGGTCTCCTGTTCAAGTAAAAGTGTACTTTTTAAAAGGGTGAAATGAGTGCGCCGATAAAAAAAAAAGCTAGTCATCATTTCGAGAAAATTTTTTTAATATCATATTCGTATAAAATGGTGAAGTAAATTTGAAGCCTTTTTCTTTTCTTTTCTTTAACTTTGTCTACAAAGACTGCATTCAGTGCACTAAAAGGTAAATTCTTAATTCAAACATAAAACTATGAAAGAGAGAAAATAGACAGACACGTTTGTGTGTGATGATTAAGTTTTTTGCTGAGGGAGGTCCTCATATACGCAACAGAGGCCTTCTGTATTGTATGATCGATTTTTTATACTTGCCCTCTCTGAAACAAACTTGTATTACTATTTTTCTCTCTTTACATTTGTAATTTGGTGACATCTAGTTATTAACAGTTTTCTTTTTCTTATAGAAGGCTTAAATGTATCTTTCTTTGCTTATAAATAAAATACTTTATTAAAAAAATATCAAACTAGTTTCGAGTTTCGTAAATACAATGTTAAATGATTTGCAAAATAAAATTAGAGACTCTCCAGGGTCACAAAAAAAAGGAAGGGGGGGGGCTAAACTTGCTTATGAGATACAAACTCCCCTTAGTGATCTGTTTTCAAGCATGCTGTAAATAGCCCCCCCCCCTGCCTCTGCCTGCTCTTTTTAACCAGTAAGATAGGTCTTATGCTTGCTTCTTTGAAAGTTTCAAAAGTGGAAAAAAAAAAGCTGATACGCCTTTAACTAGCAGTAAGATAGACCATCAAGGCAGAATCTCATGTTAAAACTTAAAGTGATTTCAGTGTGTATGATAAAAGATAGCCTTTAGATGGTTATTTGTTTCGAGTTTAGTTTATTGAGAAAAAGAAATTGCAAATACATTAATCTATTCAAATCAAAAGCGAGGTGAGTGGGGATATAATAAGAATGTTTACAAGAGAAAACTTCGACATATGTCTACTCTTTTGGGCAAAGAAAATGTATTCGTTTGACCTTCATTTGGTATTGTTTTTTTTGGGGGGTTAATTTATTAGCATCTTTTTTTGAAGTCTTGGGCGACCCCGAGGCTTGTGTTTTACATCTTGACAACCAATTTTGCCAGTAGCCACGCACCGACGACAGGGACGCACATTGTCGCATCGCAAATGCGAGCGCTTGCAATGGTTACATGCCTTATCTACATTGCGGCCTTTTTTGCCGATACTGTTGCTAGACAAGGATTTTCCCACTATCTTCTTCTCTTGCTCTTGTTCTCTATCACTCTCAATGTCCGAGAGGGGATGATGAGACATATAGTAAGGCAAATTGCTGTTGTTATCTAAAGAGTATGAAGACACAGGCTTTTGTCTTTGTTGATTATGATGTTTCTGCTTCCTCTTTTGTCTTTGCGAGCCATATTCAGGCAAACAACTCATAGACACTGATTTTGGAGGTTGTTTTCGACTGTTTGTCATTGAATTGATTTTCTTTAGATTTGTGATTGTGTTTTCTGATAGAACTAAATCTTCTTCTTCATTTTCTATCGAAGAAGCTGATGACATAGAGGAGAATGAAAAGGATGTCGAAAGTAATGGTGTTGAGCGATTGCGTTGTTCCTGAGCTGATAGAAATGGAGGGATGAATGGCGGATAGTCCTAAATGTATGTTTAGTAAAGTAAAGCGAAAAAAAAGGCAGATCTTGTTTCTACTTACAATAGACTGACAATTCAAATTAGATGCCATAGATGGATGCGTGTTGACAGGATAGTCACAGTGAATGGGGTCCATAAAGCACAAGTCTTGAAAGGAATCTAATGGGTGACATAGAAATTGTTCTTGTGAGAAGTAACTGGTATCGAGGCCTGCTGCTATACCAGAAGGTGGGTTGAAGGAAGAGTTCGAAGATGCTGTTGTAGGTGTGGTATCCATTCCATAAAAGGGAGTTGTTAGAAAAGCATATGGAGGATGTGCCAGATCGGTGGCATCTGTTCCTGTACATTGGAATGGATCGAATTCATTTATGATTGCAGGAACTTCAGTACAAAATTCTTGAAGTCGTTGGTTCTTTAGGTCAGTCTGAACTTGTAGTGTTTGTTGGAGATGATTATAGACGAGATTGTCAGCTGGGTATGGATAGTTGTAGAAGGGTGAGTTTCTGTCTAAATTTTTGGATGACTCGAAAATGTCATGATCATAGTTCATCATCACTGTTATAAAATCAGAAGAGAAAACGTATCAAAAGAAAAAGAAGGGAGCGAGAGAGAGAGAGAGAGAGTAAGAGAATAAAAAAGAGAAAAAAAGGAAAGAAAGAAACAGACTGGTTGATAGAAATGTAGTTTTAGTTATGATTTTTTAAAAAAAAAAGATAGTAAAAATTAACAAACCATTAAATACAAGCATTCTTAGACCAATTTGCATCAATCAAACCATTGTTCGTTATCAACGGGCTTATCCATGGTTAGCGTTTAAATCAAGATCAGAAAGCGTTTTACGCTTCTTTTTGTCTATCTTCCCGCTACTTGCTTCTATGCCGATGTTCTTTTCATTGAATAAAGAACTTGAAGCTTACATGTGTAATTGAATTTAAGAAACTGTATGGAACAGTAGGCTCCCTCTAAAAAACCTTCAAAGTGCATTGAACGAAGAAAATAGAGCAAAAAAAAAAGAAAGTATAAAAAAACAAATACCAAGCACATATCTCGTTCAATAACAAATACATCCGTTAAGCAAGGATTCGTATCGAAGCATAGTTCAAGATCAAGTCTGCAAATCTGCATAAAAATTCTCTCCTGATTTAATTTTTCTTTAAATCCATATATGATTTCAAATGCAACTATACATATTCCATACGTATAAAAAGATGAAGCTGAGGAGGGGAGCATTTGATTCTGTTTGATAAAGACTGTAGTTGAATTAGCTTTTACATAACAAGTTTAGAAAAAGAGAATGTTTTGACAGTAGCTAGAAGATTTGGCATTGTTGTATTAAATCCAATGTATGTTGTAGATCGAAATCATCTTTCGGGCTACCAAATCAGTCTATACGAACAGTTCTTAGGATAGAAAATTAG
Organism: Choanephora cucurbitarum; assembly: GCA_025331435.1. Lineage (NCBI taxonomy): Eukaryota > Fungi > Mucoromycota > Mucoromycetes > Mucorales > Choanephoraceae > Choanephora > Choanephora cucurbitarum. The sequence goes on from JAIWNI010000051.1 coordinate 17,563, forward strand.
TCTTCTTCTAAGCTCAACAGAGATCGAATGTCTCTTTCTAACTTAAGCTTTTTGACTATACATTAAATGCTTTGTTTGATATAAGGAAAGAAACATTACTTGAAGACCATAAAAGTATACGATGTTTGCTGTTTTTATTTTTAAGAAAAGTGAAAGTTGAATAATGTATACTTTATGACCTGGAATCGCCTTGCAAAATATTATTCTTGTGAGGTCAATCAGGGTGAAGCTATCGAGATGAACAATTAGGATCCTCTCATTTCAAGAAGCTTGAAATCACTTTGAGAACATACGAAGAATATAAATAACTCATTATCCATACATGGCTTCGCATCAGTGTACGATGAGAGCAATCAAGCAAGCTGAAAAGCATAGCTGATACTCTGTTTGCGGCCCTATTTGAAAAACAAAAGTAGGTAGCCTTTTACAAAGTTTTTCTCCGAATATGCAGAATTGTGAGAGCGGTTTTTTTTTGGGAATGGGTTTATATCGCAGCACTCAAGACACCATATAAACATCTCCTATAGTTTGTTAAAAGTTAGAGCGTAAATCTTCCCTTGTTGAGAGAGACAAAAACTCTTTAGACTAGTAAGCTACCAATCATATATACCGTAGAAGTAGTGGGTTACTTTCGAAAGAAGCACTTGGTAGCGTGTTTATTATTGGTTCATGTACACACACAAAAAAGAACAAGGGAAGCAGTTCGATGAATCCAATGACACTTACTCTATATCATTATTGAATATAGTCTTTGAATGTTTGCTGATTTCAGTTGTTAGGTTGGTATCGATTTACTTTTTTTTGGGAACAAGTAGATCAGTGTCTAAATTTAGATATCTGTATTCAGATATTTCTAAGGAAACGATGTCTGTGCAATGTTACATAAACAGATAATGCCATATCTAGCTCTGTTATGCTCATAAACTTTATGATACTTATCCATCTTATCCTTTGCACAAAGCAGTGTTTAAAGTTATATTGATTATAAATATGAAAGTAAACCTAGCTACTATATTATAAGCTGAAGATGAACTGTTTCAAAATATTTGTGTCTATTGACAAAATAAAATCACATTTTATTTACATGATAGCAGAAGCAAAGTACTAAAGCAAAATAAAGAACTATAATTAAAAAAAATAGCTACATTGTTCTTATGGTTACGTGTATTTTACTTTTTTTTTTGGATTTGACATTAGGTTGAAGTATTGTTTTTCTCTCTCGTGCAAATTGTACTTTAATAGGGCATTTTATCTAAAACAGGCTTACATATCTGCCATCATGCTTATCAACCGACCTAGCTTTAATAGTGTTTGTGGTACTGTAACAAGCTCTGATCATTATATTGGTTAAGTTGCCACATCAAGTATATGTTTGGAACCAAAAGGGAAGCTAGATCAGTAATTACTGAAAGAGAAAGACCATTTGACACAACAGATCCTATCATAGTATGTATACTCCTTCTTTTTTCATATAAAAAAATACATGGTGTACGAGTTGTTGATATTTATTCTATTGTTTTCTATTCAGAAATGAAAACAAGCATTCTTTAAATAAGCAGGGTACTAGACTTATATCAGCACTTTGCTTATATGACCCATCAACTCCATTTTTAGGCTATCGAGAGAAAAAAAGAAGAAGAAGATTGTTTGCTACTTTGCCTGTAGAATGACAAGCAAATCAGTGCTTTTGTTCCTATGGCGCGTCTATTATTTTCCTTTCACATGATGAAACAAGTCGACACACAAACGAACTACTAAGATTTGTTTAAAACCCGGTTGCTTGAGCTCTTATCAGGGTTTTCTATCAGCCTTCCAATTTTGACTTGCTTGTTTCCCCTACAATCAGATTCTATGCAGACTAAAGATACTTGACTCCAAGTTCCTAAAATTTTCAAGAGTAAGTGTCTATGCTTATCAGCCTACAATTTGATTTGTACAGTTTTCTCTCTCTTTTTTTTTCGGTCCCTGAAACTTGGTTTACACAAATGCGATCATGTCACAGTTTGGGTTTTACAGAGCGCCATCGAAACCATAAAACCCTACCATTATACAGGCAAATTTGAAGATCATACACTGAACTATGTTACTCATTGTCTATTAAACGAAGTATGACAAAATTTATTTAGGTTCCATACATTTGGAAATAGGCCTTTATGCTCTTGACTTATTTTTTCTTGATATTGCAAATGACTACAACAGTCGCTTTGTTCAAGAGTATTCATATTTTTGAGAAGTGCACTCTGATGTTGAGCATGCTCTTAAATCAGATGGAATTTTGGCGCTCGAAGTGATTTTCAAGTTGAAGGATTGCACTCGTATATTAAGCATACCTTTAAATCAAACACATTTAAACTGAGCATCTACTATATCATGTTTAGCTTATGATTTTGTCTCTACAAGTGAAAAGAATAATATAGATTGTAGAGAGTTTGTTTTTTATTTCAATAACACGGCTTAAGCAACAAACCGCATTCATTCATTCCCTCTGTTCATCCTTTAGGATGAGACCACTCAAAAAACGCAATAGCATTATCATATGATGCATTTCATAGTATTCAGACTGCATATGAAAGTACGACTACATATTATCTAAAAATGAATGTTTGTGTTCATACATGTATCTGCCTCTCTTAAAATAGTCACTCATTGCGAAGGATACACAGGAAATAGAGAAAACGCACACCTTTACGTTGAGCAATTGCTGTACTTGGATGCAATCGTCTAAGGCATGTGCTTACAAATCTTATATCTATTTAATAATCCACCCACTATTACTCTTACATTCAGCATGCGGTTCCCTTTTTTTGTAATGCATGCTGCAGATGATCTCTCTGTAACCGCCCAAAAAAGAAAACGAAACTTTCTCTTTGAGACTTGTAAAAAGTCAAAAACCTTAATGCAGATGCAGTTCATTTGAACGCTTGGTAAATGCCTCAGTTTTTTTTATCCTTGCGTAACATATGTAAATTGATGATTTGAGCAACCTCAAGATGCATAATATGCTAATCTATATTTAGTTAAAAAATACATATTTGGTATATGGTTAAATATGCCTTTTATGGTTGTTTTATTAAGGTTAAATCAAATAAAGAAATGATCGATTGACAGACTTAATTTTGCTTTATTGTGCCCGAATTATGGTATTGAAAGTAGTACACGTCTGATTTGGTTCTACAAGTCGATTGGTTTGATACATAGATAAGATACACAAATGCACCAGAAGATATGACAGACGCTATAACACTTCTTGGTATAGACTTTCACTAAAACACATGATAAAACAACGCTTTCCATTAGCCAATCGATTTCAACAATCAGTTTATGAATATTCTGCGAATGCGAAAAAAAAGCTATAGCAAAAAAGAGTGTAGATGAAGGTAAACGGCGTCTTTAAAAAAAGAAAAGAATTGCTCAAATTTCTTTTTCTGGATATAATTTCCAAAAGCTGATAGGTGTATGAGTCCAAAAGACTGAGGTTTTCCACATATTTTGTCAGTCATCATCATTTTTTATTATTAGATGAGTAACATATTATTGTGAAACGTTTCGTCTTGTTTTGTATTGATTATGTCTATTTTTTAGTCCTTGAAAAGATCCTGAAAGAGTAAAAAAAAAACATATAAAAAGCAACCTGATTTCGACCAAAGTATTTTTTCTTCATTCACTCAACACTTTCTTTCCTTCTTTTTATTTCAGACTCTTGAAATGAAGTTCTCTCTTACTTCCTCTTGTCTTGCCCTCCTTACAATTGCTATGGCAGTTGAAGCCGCTCCTTCTAAGCGTACCCTTAACGTTCCTTTAGTCAAGAACTCCAACTTCAAGCCCAACGCAAAGGCTGCCCTTGCCAAGGCTAAAGCCAAGTACCTCAAGCACGTCATTAACCCTCTTCACGGTGTTCCTTCTAATGTTACTACCGAAGCTACTGGTTCTGTTCCTGTCACTGATTACTCAGGTGATCTCGAATACTATGGTGTTGTCGGTATTGGTACTCCAGAACAAAAGTTTAGATTGGACTTTGACACTGGTTCCAGCGATCTTTGGGTTGGTAAGTGAATTAACAAAGAGACAATATATGAGCTCTCCTCTAAGTCATTTTTACTAGCTTCCACTTTGTGTACTTCTTGTACCCGTCAAAACCGTTACAACCCTAACAAATCCAGCTCTTACAAGGCCGATGGTCGTAGTTGGAGAATCGGTTACGGTGATGGTTCCACTGCCAGCGGTATCCTCGGTACTGACACTGTCAACTTGGGTGGTCTCAAGATCAAGGGCCAAACTATCGAATTAGCCAGAGTTGAATCTAGCTCCTTTGCTAGCGGTCCCAATGATGGTCTTTTGGGTCTTGGTTTCGACTCCATCACTACCGTTAATGGTATTCAAACACCTGTTGACAACTTGATCAGCCAAGGTTTGATTTCTTCTCCCGTCTTCGGTGTCTTCCTCGGTAAGGCTTCCAGAGGTGGAGGAGGTGAATACATCTTCGGTGGTTACGATTCCTCTAAGTTCACCGGTAGTTTGAAGACCGTTCCTATCGATAACTCAGATGGTTACTGGGGTATCACCGTCGGTAGTCTCTCTGCTGGTGGTAGCAATGTTGCTCGTTCCTTCTCTGGTATCCTCGACACTGGTACCACTCTCTTGCTCTTGACTGACTCTGTTGCTGATGCTGTTGCTGACGCTTATGGTGCTACTGACAATGGTGATGGTACTTACTCAATTGACTGTGACACTTCCAACTTTGATCCCCTTGTCTTCAACATCAACGGTGCTACATTCAAAGTCCCTGCCGAAGACCTTGTATACGAAAACAATGGCAACGTCTGTTACGCCTCCTTCGGTAAGGGCGGTCTTAGATTTGCTATTTTGGGTGATACCTTCTTGAAGAACAACTATGTTGTCTTCAACCAGGAAGTTCCTCAAGTCCAAATTGCCCCTACTAAGTACTAAGTGTCTTATTTAATCTGTCTACAACATACAGTTTCAACCGCCCATTTATTTGTTAATATCAATTGACTATCAAAATAAAATATTTTTTCTAACTAAAAAAAGCATCACCTTCAGTTGTGTAATCTTTCTAAAGCGTACATGCAATTTTCTCTCTTTTTTCTTTTCTTTTTTAAGGCACCTTTTCAATGACCTTGCTGTCGTTCTTTGGCTGTCTCTTTTTAGCTTATGGTCCTATTCTCTCAATATTTTTCTTATACATAGCGCCCAATGCTCAATATGTACTACTGATGGTGTCAAGGTAATCTCACCATCTCCATCATTTAAATCAACGCAAGCCTAATCTTCTTCACAAAAGCGCATTCTTCTGCCTCATTGCTTTGCTCATCTCGAGTGTAATCTGGTACCTGGCAAAATCAACACAAACTATTCATTATGTTAGTATTGCTTATAGTGTGGCCATTCAAGAGTTGTTTCGTTGGGGTTTTTATCTCTTGTTGACCCGAGCTGAATATGGCTTAAATACAGTATCAGCTAACCCTAAGTCACCTTTTAATCGCCATGTATTTAGTTTTGGTAAGTCCATTCTTGAGTACGTATACATACATACATTAACACTTTGTAATTTAAGTCTCTGGATTTGGTTATGCACTGATGGGTGCACTTGTTGGTTATATCTCTCTTTTAGTTGAATCGATTGGTCCTGGCGTCATGATGTGTCCTTCATGCCCTAAAGCAACACTCTATTTTATATCTGCCATCACTACTTCTTTGTTTTCATTACTACATATGGCCTGGATGATGGTTTCTTTTGATGGGTTTTCCGAATTACCACAAACAAGAGGCTGGCTTAAAATAGGCTGGGTTGTTGTATCTCATTACGGTGCATCCTTTGCTGTAAGCTTATTATAGAAGAAATAGAAATGTAATGCTCAAACCAAATTGTTTATAGACTACACTGAATTCCTCGACCACAGTTCAATACGGATGTGTGTATGCCATTGTTATTTGTCTCTGCTTGATTAGTGTTTCTGTGCTGCTGGTTTTTTCATCTCTCAAAACAAAAGTCAAGTTAGTGGCGAAGCAACAACAACAATAATAAAACCTTACCCCACATTATACCCTCCTCCCCCCCTCTCTATCATATCGCTTCGTTCTCTCTTTATAAAAATTAGCTATATGCTCTTGGCTAAGATTACCTGTTTTGAGTAATGTACTCTCTTTCATTTTTCTTTCTATAGTTTAGTAATGTCAAAGTACATAGCGAGAGAAGCATACTAATTAATCGAGTATGAAATTTATTGTTATGCCTGGGTAGCACCATCGAAAGGTAACACAACATTCAAGCTTTACCAAAAAAAAAGACAGTTGGTTTATAATATACATAGTTTTCTTCCTCTTTTTTTTTAGTCAAGATCAAGGTCGTCATGATGCGAATTGGATTCGCTCTCGTTGTTGTTGTTGTTGTTGTTGCTGCTGTTTTGCTGAGGTGATCTACCTAATTGATTGGCCCATGGAAATCCAGTGGACAGGAGCGGCCACGTTGTAGGGGTTCCGGATCCACTGTGTGTACCAGGGAAGCTGCCGCTGACAATGGTAAAGCTTTCTGTATGGCTTATGTTGCCGCTGTTTTGCGACGATGTTGTGGTATGAATTTCTGTTCTATCGTTACTTGATGATTGCGTGCGCTGGGTATTTTCGGCATTATTATCTTCCATCTGTGTATCCTGACCATTGTCATTGTCATTGTTGCTGCTGCTGTTGCTGTTGCTGTTGCTGTTGCTGTTGCTGTTGCTGTTGCTGTTGCTGTTGTCCGTGTTAACATTATTACTGCTGGTATTATTACTGTTACCATTACTGTCGTTGCTACTGTTACTGTTACTGTTACTGTTGTTGTCATTGTTGTTGGACTCTTGCTCAGGCACAACAGAATGGCGACTGAACGCACATACAGATAGACAAGACGAAGTGAGTAGATCGTTTGAGCAATTGAGCTATCATCATAATTACCAAACAGGACAAGTGCCATTTAACTTGAGCCATGGCTTAATACAGTCATCATGGAAGATATGTAGACATGGAAGTTCGATCACTTGTTCAGTCGGTTCAAAGTTGTCTTTACAAACTGCACAATCAATTTCTTGGGCTTATTTTTTTATAATAATAAAATAAGTCAAATGTCAAGATGTGTAGAGCTCATAAACTTACTTTTCTCTTTATCAGTCAATGATCTCTTGGGAAGCGAATCAATCACTTGCTCAGGTGCAGGAGGCGGTGCAGATGCACTTCAGTAGAAACATTAGAATAAAGAATAGGCACAATATACATTTCTGTCTCTTCTTTTACCTTCCTGCTTGTTCCATCAGTTGAGTAATAATGTTGTCAAGAGCTGTTTGAGAAAATACATAATCGTTGGGATTGCCTACCAATCCACCATCAATCGGTGCACCTGTCATGGCTGATAAGAACTGTAAAATACTAAAAGAGAAACAGTTATAAACTGACATGATAATTGCCATCCTTCTTTTTACCTCGCAATACTGTTGCCACGCATTTCTGGTGTTGTGTTGGTTTCCGAGTTTTCATTGTTGTTGTTGTTGCTGTCTTCGCCTTCTCTGTTCCTAGGCATACTGCCAGGCATTCGTCCTGCACCAGCTGGCATAGGCTCAAAGCGTACATTGCCATCTACCATATTACCAAAGAAAATCATAGGTCGACCTGCTTCACCTTCTTCTGGACGCTCATGACCTTCCCCTGTTGGTGTTCCTCCTGCAGCTAAATCGACATTTTGACCCAGCATGTTGGTCAATAGATTTTGAACAAAATTGCTTATAGGAGTGGTTGGTTGATCATGCTGACCATTTGAAGGTCTTTCTTCTTGATTACCCTCAGCAGAACGAGGTGCAAAATACTGGAAGATATCGTCTCCCATTTCGCCTATTGATCCGTTACCTGCTTCAGTTTCTGTTCTTTCTGAGTTGTTGTTTAGATTACGAACTCTTCCTGTAGAAGGCGAGTAAGAAAAGAAATGGGCTGCTCCTCCACCTGGTAAATGAATATGCCCAGAAGCTATTCTATCGTCGTCTTGGTTACTATCGCCAGCGAGAAATTCTCGAGGATCGTCGTCAGATTGAAGCTAGATTGATTCCTATTGTCAGCTATGCTACGCGTGCATATATACAGTTACAAACCTCTTCAATAAATTGCTCATTACACTGTTGACATGTTGGATCAGGTGCCATATAGATAGCTACTTCACCATTACAAATATGACACCAGTATCTTGGTTGAGCTTGGCGTGTCTCTGAACTCATTATAAATTACTTTTTTCTTCTTCGTATAAAAATAGAAAGAAAAATGACGAAAAGAAAAAAATATACTGACAGAGTTATTTTATTTTCAGAGTAAATAAGCTAATAACTTGTACAAAAAAATTAGAATGTTGCCTCTTACTATCAAGACAAGGACCAGCACTCATATGCTTGATGGAGGGTGTACATGTATAGTTATAAAAGAGAGAAAAAAGGAATAAATGGCCTAAGCAAGATTGCATAAAATGCAAGGTTATGCTATAGCAACAGGCCAATCAAACAAAGGCTCCAGTATTGAATTCGCGCAAGTCAGGCTTGTTTTTAATGAAATTCTTGTTTGATAAATTGAACATTAAATATGCAAATTCTTTTTACAATATATGTCTATATATATCTATATAAACATATCTTTATAATATTTTTTTTCTCTCTTTTCCTTCTTTTTCTTCAACGTCTTACATTTTTTTTATCATATTAGAACAATGCAACTATTTTCGCGTATAACAGCCATATTACATTGTGTACGTCTAATTTCACTTGTTACAGCTGTTTCCATTGTGGCTGGCTCGCTTGTGTTCTACAGTTCAAGCACACTTCCCCTAGAGATAACAGACGACGAGCAAATTGATAAAAGAGACAGTATGATATGGACCATACAGACCATTACTGACCGCCGCTTAATATCAACTCTTGTGGCAGCTCAAGCATCTATCTTTTGCCCTCTATTTATTCTCTTAACAACCAATAACCAAGGCAACATACCAAGCAGTGGAGTATCTGTAATAGAAATGGCATGTCAATTCCTAATGCCCATTGGTTTGGCTCTCAGCTGGATGTTTTCTATCTTGTTCGATGTGGTGTCTACAGATCTCATTGGTCGTACTGATATTTGTCTGATCAAAGAACATTGTATTCTATTTGACTTTCTGTATCTCCTAAAATATTTTATTATTGTACTGTTCTCTATTGAAACAAGTCTTGTTTTGCTTTCATTTTTTGTTGATCAGAAATCAAGGCAAATTCAATTGCCTTTAGAAAGCCCTAATGAAAAGAATTAAACACATTTATTTTGATTAATCTGCTCTATCTCTTTCAAGTGTTTGTATGCACATTTCAGTTGTTAATACTTGCATGCTTCCATAAGTTGTAAAGATAAATAGTCAAAGCTATAATTTTATTTCTTTTTTAAGGAAGCAAGTTTCTATCCAAAAGAATCGGATCTTTTTTTTATTGTTATTTCTCTTTATGTGATGGTAGTTAAAGTTACAAAATAAATATGTAAAGAAAGAACAAACCTGTCCCTTGTTTCTTTCCTTCTTTCTTTCTTTACCTTATCTTTCCATTACTACTGTTGTTGTCTATGTCAGTAGTCGTGTCAGAGTCTAGTCCAGATAAACGCATTGTAGCGAAATCATGGTACAACAATGCATTCCCTTTGGTTACTGCTGTCTTGTCATCCACCAGTAAGAAAAAGACCAATCGAATTGATCCTGTACAAAACAAACAAAGCAATGCGGACCATCAGAAGAACAGCAACAACACAGATGATAAAGAACAAGAAATTGCGTCTCCTTCGCTTACTGATTTCCTCATCAAAAGGCTGCACCCTAAACTTTCAAGGATAAGCGCATCAAATAGCATTGCCTACATCAACGCTTCAAATTGGCGGAAATGCCTGATGAAGGAGAACTTTCATATTCATTTCAAATCTCCGTATGTTGTCGCTGGTGGTCAACTTTCAGGGACCGTTGTCATTGAGCAAAACAACCAAGACAATATCGACCAATTAAGCAGTTTAGCTAAAGAGCTCGAATTAAGTTTTGTTGGTGTAGAAGGTAATATGTACTGATCTTAAAAAAAAAGAACAATCTAGCTTACCTTTTTTTTTTGTTAGCTGTTTATGATACTTTCAGAATTCAATCACGAACAAATGAGTTCTTGAATTATAAAATCAATTTCAGTAGTGCAGTAAAAACAAACAAACTCTGGATATCGTTTTCTATTCCTCTACCTACAGATTTGAATGGTACCTATTCATGCAAGAAGGGTTCGATTGAATATCATTTGTTAAGGTATAGCAGTAACTATTTACTTACTTCTTTATACACTCCTTCTACCCCCCCCTTTTTTTTACTCTCCTTTTCTCTTTTCGTTTGCATCATATGTTTGACATTAAGCCGTTTTCTGTTGAATAGTAAACTGGAAGATCAGTTGTTGGCAGCAGAACCTATCATAAAAAAACAGAATATTATAGTTTATCCAAACATAAAATCAAAATCACTCAGAGATGCAGCTTTGTTTTATACACCCGTTATTGAAGACAACAAACAACTGCTGAAGTCAGAACATGGTCATGTCACTGCAGAAATTTCAATGCCTCGTACATTATGGATATCCGGAGCACCTATCTATCTTTCTCTCAAGCTTCATAATCTCAACTTATCTCACAAAGTACTTTCTTTTCCCTTGAACAGTAGTATAATGTAAAGATGGGCTAAGAAGCATTTCTCTTTTTTTTATCTTGTAGGTAATAGACACCAAACTACAGCTTGTTTGCAGATATGAAGTACAAAACAAGTCAGAAGATTCAACTTTAGACTCACTTGTTTGCTCGACTGTCTTTTCTGAAGATGTTTTGTCACAAGTTAACTTGGCCAATTCTAACTGGTGGAAGCCAATAGAGCCTAATTCAAAAGATGATTTTACTATGAGCTTAGATGTACCCGTAAGTTTAGCTTATAACTGAAACAACCACTGTCTTATTCTCATTCATGAAACAATTAGTCAAACCTCTTTTCAGTTCAAAATCAAAAGTTAATTAATATTTCGTTTTTTGTACGAGTTTCAATTTATTCACAAAAGTAAGTTTACAAAGTCGAAACAGGTGTTGTTAGCAATTTATATGTATCGTTTACTTATAACCTTATAGTTCATCTGATATTGTAGCCGAGCTCCCTATAACAATAGCACATCCAATCTCACTGGATCCACCACCTGGCACCTATGCCAAATCGATTAAGGCCAATACAGATGATTGTCGACCATTTATCTTTCAGGACGATTTCAAGAAACAGCAAAAAGCTATTCAGATAATTGAATCGGATCATTCGGCTTATGTTATAGAAGAAGAATTCAGCAGCGATATACCCTCGAATTGCTCTAGCCTGACCAATCCAGAGGATGCAGAATCGCTTGATCATCTCAAGTTGATTCAAATAGACAATCGATTTTCTTCGCTGAAAAAGAATTTCAATAGCTGGGGATCGCGAATGAGTCGCAAACTATCTGTTGCTTCTCGAATAGGAACACCCCGACCCAGCATAAATACAGCACTGAAAATTTCATCGCCTCTGATCTCAGATGTCTCCTCTGTTTCAAGTAGCCATCATGAAGATGAATCAATAGATATATGTTCCTTGTCCCCGCCTTCTATACTTGACAACAATCAGCAGCAACAGAGTAGACAGCTACAAGAAAAGGACAAGAGTATTATGAAATTTGGACAAATGAGAGGTCCCAAATGCTTTGGACATCAACCAGATTGTTTAGGGGATGCTGGATTAGATATCAGAACTTGTTTTAATGTTCCTACCGCTACGGAAGCACTTCAAAGTTATGCAGCTGAAAAAGTCGAAATAGCAATGATTCCAATGTGCCCAGAGCCAGTAATATTATCCGATAACCTTGTTTGGAGAGAAGGTAATTCAACGAATTTTTCTTTCTTTTTTTTTTCTGATTCTCTTTCGTTTATATAAAAAAGGCTTAATTGCACCACCAGAGAAATGCGAAATCCATGCTTCCATGTTGGCGAGCGAGGATTGTCACAGTACAGAAGAAGATGAACAACTTGATGATTTCAAGGAGGAGACAAGAGTCAGAAAATATCCAAGTCAGACTGAAAATCAAACAAACAAAAGAATGTTAGCTTCTTCAAGACATCTTAGGAATGTACAACGAAAAAGTACCCAAATTTCAAGAGATGGTCGCTCACTACTAACATTACCGGATTGTACTGCGTAAACAAACAATGATAATAAACTTTGTATTGTTCTTTTATTTCTGACATATCCTGAATTTTGAGTTCATTTTATAGTTAAGGATAGATGTTGTCAATGTTCACTCTTCAATCTGCTTGAACCCTTTTTGTTAAACGTATTTTTTGTTTGTTTGGTCTTCTCTCTCCTTACTCCTTTCTTTTTTTTTTTCTGTAAACGGAGCCATGAATTTGCATGCATATTTTGGAGAGCGCGTTGAAGTTTTAGAAGACATCTTGAGCCGAAGAAAAGCTGATACTTATCTTACTTAAAAACTTAAATCAATTGAGAAAGTAAATATGCTTTGATGTTGTTTCCCTCAATCAAAAAGGATGTCGTGTTTGCAGAACTTCATATCTTGTCTACTAAGTTGACATACGAAATATAAAGACCATATGCATTTGAACTAAGGTAGTACCTTATGGTATAGTCTTGCACTATACAGCCTATCTTCATGGCTTCACAGGCCCTATCTATTAAGACAATTTCTGCGTCATCCCTTCCTTATTGATTTGTTTTTCAAAGCTTTAGGCAAACCTTATCCGATAATAGGCCAAAGAAGCAAGGACTGCTGAAAATGAAAGTCGTGGTAACTAGCTTTAGTCAATACGAACCTTAAATGGTTTATTAATGTCTTGAAAAGCCAAACAGATCCAATCGCCAGTGTAGCCTTACAGCGAAGTCATCCCTTTCTTTTTTTTTCCTTGATAGTTTGTAGATTTCTATACACCTTTTCTGGAAATAGATTGCACTTGGAAAATATTTAGATTGTGCTGATAAAAAATTCAGATTGCACTTTGCATGAAAACTGTTTGCACAGATGTGCAATCTCAAAGAGGTTCTTTATTCAAGCTTACTTGTAACTTAGAGTCAGAGTATTGACAGAAACCGCGAAGATCTTCCAGATGGACATTGTTACAAGCATCAACTATCCTTGAAGTGCAACGCTCAGTGCTTCAATTCATCATCGTAATAAATCAAATACTTACATCAAATCGAAACAATCGTATACGTATTTTGCTGTCATGTCATTCTGATCGATTATTTTCCAATGATCATCGCATATTAAAGCTTTTGATATAGTCCTTTCTTTCCCTGGACAAAGCCATGATTAGAATGGGAACACAGATGGTCAATGCATCCGTTACTTACTTCTTGTAAGTTTTGCAGTAATTTTAAGGAATAGCTGCTATGTTTCTTGAATGGCGATTTGCCTGTCTGTCTTGTATTGTCACCAAGTTGACCATAAAAATCTTCATTATAGTTTGGTTTGCACTTAATTGTGTATCCATATCCGATTATATGGTAGTGCTCGAGGCTATAGTAACTATATGAGTTGAAAGTAAAGAATAAAAGCTGTCATAATATATCAGAAATCATGATATTGACATTCTTTCATATACTACTTTCAACTCTCCCAGAATTCCTCATTACTACTGATAGTCTAGCATTTGTCATCCATCTACAAAATAGTAAAGCGGAATAAGATTTAGTAGCAAAGTCAAGTCATTATTGCAAATCAAACAAACCTTTCTCTTCTTGATGGGTTCGAGCTAAGAATGACAGTTAACTACAAGTTGAAGGTTAGCGGCAGATTGTCGAAAATGAATTTCACTCACCATTGATACTGGAATTGCTGTTGCTCGAAACAAAAACGCCTGTGTTGTTGATTATAGTATTTGTCTCTGTTGTTGTTGTTGTTGTTGTTGCTGCTGTGGTATCTTGAACCTTTACAAGATAAGTGTTAGAGATACAACTGAATATAGAGGCCTTCTTTTTTTTCTTACTAAATGTCCAAGGTTAGCGTTCACTAGTGCAGGCGCAGCTTTGGAGGCAAGCAACTTCTTTATGTCATCGATTTAAGGGTTTTTTGCTGTGGCACGCTTGAAAATTACCATACACATTCTCAATACCATTTCGGCAAGTGATTCTGATATCCCTAAAGCTGGAGCAAGCAAACTCAACTGGTATTTCAGAAGTAGTCGGCAAATTCTCTGTTCTCCTATCATTTCCTTTCACTAACTCTATACGCATCTGAGGACTCAATCTTATGTAGAAAGGAGCTACTTGACCTTCAGCCGATGTTTGCCGCTCATACTCATCTTTCAAAATCTCATGGGCATGCTTATAAATGGCGACGAATGGACTGAAATTATCAGCATGTAGCATGTTGGTGTGTTGCTTAAGTAAGTGGACATTAAGATTAGGGTTGTTTGAAGCTCGATTGCTGACACCAAAAATCAATATCATAGATATGGAGCTGTGCATATGAAGGCGCAGTGCTTCTAGTACTTAAAGGTTCTATTTGGCCAGTTGGTTCAACAGGTCCTTGCAAGTGATGGAGTTCGCTGTGAACCATAAATGAAGAGGGACCAGAGCCAGATTGACCTGTAGTACTGACGGTATTGCAGCCTACCAAAGTAAGGGCGAAAGCCATATTGAACTGCTTAATGTTTTTTAAAAATTGAGAAGACAACTCATGGCTACCAGAGAATAAGTCCTTTAAGAGTTGAGGTGGACCATTCAAGGCGTCTATTTTAGTCTCAAAGAAATGAAAGCAAAGGCCATACTGTACCTCCTAAAGCTATCTTTAAAGTGGCGACCTTTTGTGTTCAACTCTTCAAGCAAAATTGCCCAAAAGAAAGTGAGTGGTGCTAGCCTTGCAGCAACTCATCCAAGACTTATTTTGCAAAGTGCACTGAGAGGGCAGCTCGCTTTCTCAATGCTTCGCACTACAGTCAGTACAAATGTTGTCCATTGGGTCAAGATCGAAAGGTTAGAGATGGCCAAAGTCCGAAATATATGCAGCTCTTGGTCGCGTCTAAAAAAGGATAAAACTGTTTATAAGTTAGACGAATGTTATGGTGCTTCTAACTGCGTGTTGATGCTTACTTGGCAAGTCTCACTTGTTACGAACCTAGAATGAAAAAAAAAAAGAACAAAGACCCACAGCTCAAACAAGTTTTAGGAACTTTGCTTATTTGATGAATTAAACTGATATAATGAAAATAAACATAAGCAAGCCAAGTCACGTAATAGTAACTCTTTTAATTCGATTCTTCAGTAATATATGTTTTGATGATGATGATTATAATGATGATTTGCCATGCAAGCACTTAATAAATTGTGCCTTAGTGCCCCTATAAAAAAATTATAATGGTGATTAAAAAGATTGCATAGAATAGATGTGCAATTTATTAACCACAAAAGAGGTCTCGCTCTCTTTCTCTTTTGCATTATTTACAAGCTTTTCAAGACAGCATCAGGACCAGACTTATCAAGACCTTGTTCATCAACACCAACATAGGTTACTTTAAGGTCATCAACTACTAAGGCAAAACGCTTAGAGCGAATGCCCATACCGCGAGCACTCAAATCCAAAGTCAACCCCAATTGTTGGAAGAAATCAGAGCCACCTTCAGAGGCCATAATGATCTTATCTTTGACGCCTAAGTGTCTGCCGAAAGCACCCATAACAAAGCCATCATTTGCAGCAGTACAGATAATCACATCGACACCTGCCTTCTTGAGTTCATCGAACTTTTCCAAGAAAGCGGGTGCGTGTTGTTCAGAGCAGGTGGGTGTAAAAGCACCGGGAATAGCAAAAATGACTGCCTTCTTGCCCTTCAACTCCTTACCAAGGTTGTAAGGAACAGGTGCGGGACAGGCAGTAGGGCTGACGTTAGGATCATATGGTACATAGGTAAGAGTGCATTGAGGAAGAGTGTCACCAACAGAGATAGTCTAGAGACGCGTCAATTTCCTCCTAATTTTCCTTCAGAATGTTGATATTAAGTACATACCATTGTTTAATAGATATTTCTAAGAGAAGGAGAGAAAAAAGAAAGAAAAGAGCCAAACATCATCCTAAACAGCCTTTGATGTTAATTTTTGTGTAGCCCTAATTTTCAAGTTGCGTGCCAATGAAAACCCTTTGGCGCATTGGAAAACTGAATATTGTCTGTTGTCGCAAAGAACCTTAATTTGAAAGTAACTGTCTTCAGTCATGGCTCTGCATAAATAAACCATAGATAATCTAATAGACTTTATGTGCAAGGGAAAGCTAACCCTAGTATTGGACAGGGACATTAACGACAACTAAATTGACTTTTGTACAACAGTGAGACGTCTGCAATCAACCAAAAAAAAAAAAAAACTAGAGAATGAATGATAGGGAATCGTAGCAGTAAGTTCAATTTGAATTAAAAATTCTTCATCAAGATGGTGCTCCTTCAAGGGATTTGTATCTTATTTTCTGTTTTTATAGACTATTTAATCTACTTGAAGCTATCCCTTGAGGTTTTGAAGAAATATATAAATATCTGTTGTTGAGAGAAAGATATGGCAAAAGGCGAGATTAATTGAGCCCAAGTTGACATCCTGTAACATATATGCATGCACACTCACATACAATAGATAAGTTATAACGTGTTGTTTTTTTTTTACTAAATTGAATGATATGATCAAATTTAAATCTTTTCATAATCCAGCTTTGTTTCCAGCTTCTTTGCGTCTTGTAGCTTTCTAACCGCCTTCATGAAATCTTCTTGAATACAATAATCACGTTCTTCTCTAATGGCAAACATGCCTGCTTCTGTACACACATTTCTTAAATCAGCACCGTTGAAGCCATCTGATAGCTTGACAATAGCTTCATAGTCTATATCACCATGCTTGGCGATATGTCCTGCATGAATCTTGATGATCTCCAGACGACCTTGTTCATTAGGTAAGGGGATTTCAATCTTTCTGTCAAGACGACCGGGACGAAGTAAGGCAGGATCAAGTGTATCAGGTCTGTTGGTAGCCATGATCAACTTGGTTTGTCCAAGATAATCGAAACCATCCATTTGATTCAAAAGTTCCATTAATGTACGCTGGATTTCACGATCAGCAGAGGTACCTTCAGAGAAACGGCGACCACCAATAGCATCAATTTCGTCCATGAAAATAATACAAGGCTCATGCTCCTTGGCATAACCAAACATTTCTCTGATCAAACGGGCACTTTCACCAATGTATTTGTCAACAATAGCACTAGATACCACCTTAAGGAAGTTGACTTGAAGCGTGCTGGCTACCGCCTTAGCGAGCAATGTCTTACCTGTACCGGGTGGACCATAGAGCAAAACACCCTTAGGAGGTTTCACACCCACACGCAAGAACAGTTCAGGGTTCATCAGAGGCAATTCAATTACCTCTCTTAATTCACGAATCTGTTCAGAAAGACCACCAATACCTGCAAAACTGACATCTCCAGGATCTTCCATAGACATGTTGTATACAAGAGGATCAACTTCACGAGGTAAAATACGCATAATGGTCAAGGTAGTCATATCAAGTGCCACACGAGCGCCTTGCTTTAACTTTTCTTTATCTACTGTGTTACGGCATCCAACAACATAACGAGGACCACTGGTATTTTTTACAATGACTAAATAAGCGCATGAGTATACAAATAGAAGCAGGATTAAAATGAAAAAAAAAAGCTTACATCGTTCATCATCTAATTGCTTCAACACTTCACCAATCACTTGACCAACACTTTGCAATGCCTTGATGTCGTCTTCTGATTTATCGTATTCTTTATCTAAAGCTCTTAATCCAAGACGCACTAAGATGGAGCCATTAGGTAAATGAAGTGTCATTATCCAAATTATGCTACTTTACTTTCTTTCAACTTGGCATCAAGTTCGCGATGTTCTAACAGCTTTCTTCTGTATCCATTTAAAGCCTTTGTCTTAGGATCCTGATCAGGCTGATTTGAAGAACTGGAAGACATTTTATTAGTTTTTTTGTATAAGGCAAATGATAGAAAGAAAGAAAATAGAAACTAAATTGCTTTAATCTAAATCGTAAACTCAATGACGCGTACCTCTCTCTTACTCTCTCACTCTCGCTCAGATTTAAAAAAGAGAGGTTTAACACACGTCACATTTGGGGGGATATTTTGGGCGTCCTAGAATTTTAATAAAGACTCCCAAGCTACTTTGGTGGAAGTTACACTTTTGAACTTTTTGAGCTGTGTCATCCTCTTCTCTTCATATTGCAAGTTGTCAGTCAAAAGCAACAGCTTCATCATTAGCTACCTTGGATTACAACACCCTGATAGTGAGCATTCAGAAAGTCATATTGTTGAGCTATAATTCGAAAAACTTAGCGATTGAACCCAGTGTCATATTGACGTTGGATAGGCTCTAGAAAGAAGGGTCAAACAAGCATTGTAAAGGGAAGCTACTATTCTCTTCAATGCATGTCTTGGGGCAACTTGTTGCAGTGATTTCAGTTTTTTTGTTCTGAGAAAGGCCTAAAAGCACCTCGAAGTCAACAGTCTATTTTTAAAGGTTAAATTCATTTTAGCCTGTGATAGTGATGTCAAGCGTAACACCTGTTATGTCAATTGCAGAGGCTTTTCCCGGCATCATAACTCAATTCAACTTGCGGCAATATATGTATTTGAAATGCAAAAGAGCATAGCATTCTTCAAGTTGCCATTGGTGGTCTAGATTAGCTATATAATTCTGTTGACCTATCGGGCTAATTTTCCAAATGCTAATTGTGAGCATGTAAGCAATCATAAAAGCACCACTACTCGCCCATTCAAGGCATCTTCGCATCAGTTACCATTTACTCCTAGTTGTTTTTTTTCGTTTCCTGGCCAACGAGTAACAGGTAGATAGTGGCCTTCTCCGGATAGACTCTCAGTTTTCAATATAGTTACACCAATTAACTCAGAGGGGAGTAGTTCGACATTTTGCTCAAAAAAGAAAAGGATTTATTTGCTTATTTACAATAAACTAAACGTCTATAACTTATTTCTTGTTCTTTCTCTTCTTGCTTTGTGTGTTGTTCTTTTTACTACCAGTGGACTTGGCTTGAGATTCTTCTATAATTTCTCCCTCTTCTTCTTCGTCCAATTCAATTTCTTCAATTTCAATGCTACCTTCTTCTACAGGTTCTTCAATTTCTCCTTCTTCTACAAAAATTTGTTCAACAGCACGTTGAGTATGCTTTTCTCCTTCCTTCTTCTTCTTTTTGTCTTTGTCTTCATCTTCTTCAGTAGTGTACGCAAAGAATTCCTTCAATTCACCACGAGCAGCAGCAGTACCTAAGGCGGCCAAGATACAAGCAGGACTCAAGTAAAGCAAGGCAGGTTGAGCAGCCTTAAAGAAGTGCATGACAACCATAGTTAAGACCAAACCCAAGACATAGGCAATCATGTTAGCAGTGAAATAAGGCTTGGGGAAATCAAGCGATCTAAATTGTCCAACAGGGTTACGCTTCCATGACATATGACGATCAAAGCGGAAACAGAGGGCAACAAAGATACCAGGAATTACAATATCACCTAAACCAAGCATAGTGAAGCGAGCATTTTCAGCTGTCTTGTCCAAGACAAACTGAATAATGTTTCGAGGCCATAAGAGCTTGATAGGGGCATCAAAGTTGGTGGCAACAGATACCATGACAGGAGTATAAAAGACCCAAAAGATATCATAAAAGAACAAGCCACTCAACAAAATGATACCTGTCTTGAAAGAATCCAGAGAAAGTAACTGGATTGCATTGACAGAGAATGAGAGACCGAAAATGTTGGAAGCGATCCAATTCTTAGTGTAGCTGTAATAGACAGTCAATCCAACTGAGGCCAACATAAGAAGACCGTGAATGACAGTGAAGCTGATGTGAGAGATATCTACATTGTGCTCAGCATTAGTTTCTGTGCTTTTAGGCTATGTTCATATTCTACTTACTCTTTGATCTCTTAGACAAAGTAACCTTGTACTTGGCGACATGCTTTAATACGAATTGAGGAACGACCTTTTTGGCAACCATTAAGGAAGATTTAGTGACAGCAGCACATCCCATAACAGAGAAGTAAATGGTCAAGATATAGTTAATGTATTCCTTGTCTAAATAGCGGAAGGCCAGGTACATGCCGAAAAGCACACAGGATCCTATCACAGGGAACATGTACGCGTCACCACTGGTAAGACTTTCAAGCACTGACTCATCTTCATCGTCAGAATCGTCAAGAGGGTTGTCTGACTTTTTAGCTTTAGCGGCGTTGGTAGGTCTCTTCATGCCTTTGATAGAAGCAAGTGAACCTGAATAAATAGGCAATACAGCCATTGTGATGATAGTGCCATAGGCAATATACAAGCCGAGTTCTTCACTGTCTTTGAAATCCATTAAATACAGGCAGAAAGAAAGAAAGAAAAACGAAGACTAAAAATAAAATAAATAGGGCTCTTAATATATTAACAGAAAAAAAGGAGTGCATCAAGACGTTCTTCATTACGATTGGCCTGTAAAGCCAACAACGACGGGCATTTAAATTAAGCTACTGTTCATTTTTGTGCAGTGAGAGCATGGAAGCGCCAAATGATCTACATTTATAAAGCAGTTTTAATATAACTGAAAACTAAACTTATCGCCATATTTTTGTCTCTTCCGAGTTGCTTATGTTGGGCTGCTGAATCCTTCTTGAGCTCGTAATTTTCATATTACAATTCGCAGCCTAAAATGGTATTGGAGTAAGATAGATTACCATCGAAGGAGGAAGACACACTTCAAGTGTATTGAACTGTTCAGGATTGAAACAAGATACTATTAGGTCACGCAATTATAACTAGCTGATTTTGTAATGCGAGCAAAAAGAGTCTAAATAATAACACCAAGTGCATAACTGTCTTTCCTGTGCCAATTTTCAAGGAGTCATTAGTATATTATGACAAAGGTACAGTAACTCTAGTCCTATCACTTTAATTATACTCAAAACTAAACTCTACTATATCTCTATTTAGATCTTGTTCATTAGGTCAGTAAAGAACAATTGCTAAAAATGCTATTACCATGATGTACCGATAAATCTTAACACTTTTCGAATTTTAAACTTTAGTTATTGAAACTCCACCAATTTCATCTAACGCGTGCTCTCATTTTTTTCATACAACGAAGGCGCGTCGTAGTTTTCCTTCTTACTTTTTTCTTTCTTTCTTTTTCTTGACAACACACTATAGAATGAGTTATTCAGCACACTCAAACCCTGGAGGTTATGTAGAATCCTCTTTCGACGGCTCTGGTAACTCTGGCGGCTACACTAGAGTAAGTAGTCTTTTGTCGTCAGGTAGTTAGGCACAGTGAGTAATAACTGCGCATTGCTATAGAAACCTATGGGTGAACAAACCTTAAGACCTTTAACTGTGAAGCAAATAAAGAATGCTGAGGTTCCTCAAGAAAACACATTCCGTATTGACAGCGCTGATGTCACTCAAGTAAGGATAACATGATGATTGTTTTATCCTTCTTATTGATTTTTCTATATTACCCATATAAGATGACTATTGTGGGTGTGATTCGTAACATTCAAGAATTGGCTACCAACTATGTATACACAATAGAAGATGGAACAGGCGCTATTGATGTCAGAAAATGGGTAGATCAAAACGAAACTCCCGAGGATGCTGATGCTCGTAGAGAGCTTACGTAGGTTTGCCCTTCACTCAATGAAATCAAATAACAGGCTAACTGACAACTGTATAATAGAATGGATACCTATGTCCGCGTCAATGGCAGACTCAACCACTTCAGTAACAGAACAACTGTTGTTGCCCACACTGTTCGCCCTATCATTGATTTCAATGAAACTACCTATCACTTTTTAGATGCCATCCGTACACACCTCTTATTTACTAAGGATAGTGTCAAGGTATGCCTCTAATATCATATAACACATGCATTGTACTGAGCTTTGTTTGAATAGTCTGATCCTATGAACATTGATCAACCCAGTAGAGGAAACGACATTCAATCCCGTGTTAATGTTGCCATCAAATCATTTGAAGACAGCCCTGATGGTGCTACTGTTGATCAAATTTGCTTTAAGCTTAAGGGTTTGCATACTGAAGCAGAAGTAAGAGAAACACTTGAAATACTTATCCAAGAGGGTCAATGTTATACTACAATTGATGATGACCATTACAAGTCATGTTTACCTTAAAATTATTCTCTTTTTTCATTATGAAGGAGAGATTATTATTATGAAATAAAGTGTAAATATATTAAAGTTACAACGTTTTTTCAAGTCGCTGTACAGGGAATTTCTTTGCAAGATAAGTATGTACTGGGCCTAGAACAACTAACCGTTCATAAGCTAAGGCTGTTGCCAAGTTACCCATGATAAGTCCCCATAGTTTCCATCTAAAATCTCTGGGCATCACATTATGTCCAAGAGGAGTATTATAGGGATCAATGTAGACAGGTGGGGGCGCATATCCTACTTGTTCTAGCACTTCTTTTGTGCCACATTGAAGTCGAAACTATGTAAAGAAATTTAGTCCTATTTTTCTCCATTGCTCTATAAAAGAAACATACCATGCAGCCAAAACGGTTAGGATCAGCTAATGTCCAATAAGAAGCAATGGCTAGATAAAGCAACCATAAAAATACCAATGCATAGTTTTTCCAAAAACTTTGTCTGAACTTGTAGCCAAAATTAAATACAGCAGCATTGTTGATGAATTGAAATAAGCAAACCAGTGTTAATACTTCGCCTTCATAGTTATCCGCTAGTAGCCACCATTTTGATAGATCAACTGCTGCAGAATCGAACTCGTTACATCGAAACCATTCTATTGCAATTAAGATTTATAGTTAGAAAGAGAATAAAAAATGCATGGAAGCTTGAATAATCACCTTGTTTATACAGGAGGGCATAAGCACCCGACATAAATGCCCAGTTGATAGCTACCAAACCGATACCAGAAGCTAATGTTTGCGGACCTAACAATCGGGCTGTTGGACGTTGAGATTGAAGTCGCTCTGCAGGTTTTGATTGCGAGACAGCCCATGTCAAGAGAACAGTGATAAATACATCAACACCAATCCATATGTTTTCACTCAATGAGACATTGAAGTAGAAAGTACATAATTTTAGCATAAGCATGACTTGGCCATATACTAGCATAAGTTTGCAAACAGACATTAATTTAAATACATCTCGGTTAAATAAATCTTAGGACTTACATATCAAGTATTTGTAACCAGTAATGGATGTAGCAAGTGCAGCGCGACCCTGACGAATCAATTCAACACAAGAACGAACACTACGAACATTTGTACTAAAAGGAGAAACGATGGAAGCTTCTGCATCAGACATGGCAATGCCTACATGAGCAGCTCGAAGAGCACCGCAATCGTTGCCACCATCCCCTGTCATAGCGGTAATGCCTCGTTCCATATGGAGCTGAACGCACTGTACTTTGGCTTGCGGAGTCATGCGAGCAAAGACGCGAATATCAAGTAATAGGCTACGGATTGAGCCTGTCTCTATTAGCCATTGAAATGCATTTCCAGTAACGGCAAGTTCTACAGGTGTATGTGTCTTGTTCAGCAGATGTTGATGAACATCCTCGTTGCTAAACAGAGTTGACTCATCTACGTCTGTCCAGACCACACGTCGTTTGCTAGGATCATAATCGCCTAGCAAGATGCGATTTGTAGGAGTAATGGTCATTCCACATTGTCGAGCAATATAGATTCCTGTCAAAGCCGTGTCACCAGTAATCATGACTGTACGGTTATCTCCATGCTTTAACTCTGCTATGTTTTCAGCGGTGTCTGGCTTGAGTTGATTCTTAAACACAATAAGTCCCAAGAAAGAAAGGTCCAGCTCCATTTGGTCTCTTGTCCAACTGCTCAATGCTTCAATGCCGCCTTTGATCTGATCCAAACTTATTTCGCGATGTGATAGGCCAAGTACATAACATCCTTGTCTTGCTTGATTAGCGGCCACATCATCGTAATTTTTGGGTATTGACTTTGGATTGGAGATTTCTTTGATCTTTTCATAGGCTCCCTTGACAAAGATATGGACCTTTTGAGTAGAAGGATCTAGAACCGCTACTGACATGGACATACGAGCATGTACAAATTCATAACGTTTGACAATATGTATTGTGTCCTTGTTATTAGGAGCTACAAGTGTGTCGATGTAGCTAGATTCTTTAGATAAGAACCACTTGGAAGCCTTAAACATCTCAATATCTACTGGATTACCAATAAACTGGTCATTTAAGGTTGTAACAGCATGACAAGAAGCCAGACCTATTTGCATGGAATGAGAAGTACTCTCGATGGTTTCGAGATAGCTGTCAAACTCAGGCTCTATTTTGCCTTGTTTGATGGGATGAGTTCCAAAAAATTCCAACCCTTCTTTGGTTAGAGTACCAGTCTTGTCAAAGCAAAACAATTGAACTAGACAAATCATGTTCAGTTCTCCCAGTTGTCAGTATGTACTCTTCCTTTCTTCCTAACCTTTTCCTGCCATAAGAATGCGAGGTAAATCTACACAAAATATGTTTTTCTGTCTAAGTCTTCGAGCAGCTACTGACTGGCCAACCACTAATGCAGCAGGTAACAAAGGTGATACAAGTTGAGCAATAGCAAACATGGAATAAAACCAAGCGCCTTGTAAAAAAAAACATTAAGATGAGAAATCGACGAAGAAAAACTACATGAAAAAATGACAATCTAACTTACTAGTTCCTGTAGCATACATCCATATAGCTAAACCCAAACAAACCATAGCGCAACACAGTAAAATAAGGATGACAATCTTGATTTGCTCGTTGAAGATAAAAGAAACTCTAGTAGGATAGAGGATTTTCCTGATCAATTCACCTTTGTCTGTAGCTGTACCTGTCTGTGTCACGAGTGCAGTGACTCTTTCTTTCGTGTTTGTTGCTTGTGCCTGAGAGATCATAGTGCCCGAAAAAATAGTCGATGTCTTACCACTTCCTATGCGTTCATATGGTGTTTGAAAATCATCTTGACGGATAGGAAATTTTCGAACTGGAAGTGGTTCGCCAGTGAGTGAGCTCTCATCGACAACAATGTTTCCAGTCAATATAACAGCGTCACAAGGTGTGGTTTTGCCTCCAGCTACTTCAAATACATCCCCAGGTAAAAGGTCAGCTGTTGACATAGTTTTCCATTCACCATCTCGAAGAATACAGACGGTATCGGTAAACTCAGCCATTTCTTTAATACGTCTCTCAGATCGTAGACGGATGATAACTTTGACAAGAGCAGAAACCAAAATTACTACCGTATCAGCAATACCAACCTGCCCTAAATAGATAATATTGGTCTTCATTAAAAAGATCATATCTTTGTGTGCGTTAACTTACAATAAGCCAGATAATAAAACAGCCATAGGATAGCAAATTGGTAGATGTAAAAGAAGGAAGAAAATTCCTGTAACAAAGCCACGACAAAACTAGGTACATAGACACCAATGAAGTTAGGACCAATGAGTTCCTCTCGAGAATGCGCTTCTATAGATGACAGTCCATGTTTCAAGCGGGCTAATTCGCCAAAGGTACTGCCTAGCTGAAATCGGTGAGGTGAGAACAACTGTCGTTCTGGATGATAAACATATCGTGTGCATTGATAGACAAAGTATTTGGTACCACTTGAAGTGTATTTTAGGGGTGCAACTGTTACTACAACGTCTAAACCAATCCATCCTTTAACTGCTTTCTCGAGATAGCGCACAGTATCCATAATCATGCTAGATTGGTCTTCAAGAAAGATCAGGGCAGGCTCTTTTCTTTCCACTTGAACGTAGTTTCCCTGCTCATAAATACATCGTATTCTAAAAAAGTTGGGAAGCCTGTGCTTGAATATAGTTAGGCTAATGAACCAGAAGAACAAGATGTACCACATGCCGATAAAAGTACTCGTCTGCACCACACTGTATCCACGAAACAATGCATAATTTGTGTAATAATCTTCAGTCATCATAATCATGTAACCAATATGACCAATTGTTTGTATCAAGAATAAACAACCAGCTAAAGTGCCAAGTATGTTTCGCTTATAAGCATGGATCACAATATGATCGTTGTCAAAAGAAGAACAGTCGCTAATATCTTCATCTTTTTCTTTTTCCATGCTAATCTTTTCTTTGTTTGAATTGGCAAGAACCTGTGTATGCAATGCATCCACCTTGCAGAAACTCTTTTTGATAGGCTACCAAAAAATCAATGTCATTTTCTTTTGCAAAATAAGAGAAAGCAAACTTACTTTTTCCTTAATATATTTGTAAAAAGACCAAAGTATCAAAGAGAGGAAGCAAGATCCATAGAATACATAAAGAGCAATAAACACAGGCTCTTGAAATGTCAGTTTTCCATAATCAGGAGTTGGACATTCGTACCACATAGCAGATTCAGGATTAGGAGACCAAATGGGAATATTAGTTAGATTGGCAGCCAATGCACAAGCCTCGGCACTTTGGCTGGTTTTATTTACCACATTGAAATTCGCAATGTTGGTACGAAGATTGTTGTTACCACACGAATAGACTTTGCCGATTAATGCAGGGGCTCCAGAACAGGTACATGCAGAAACAAGTGAATCTTCACATATCTCACGACACTGGCCATCTACACAGTAGCTGGTACCAGCTGGGCAAGGGCTAGGTCTGTTGTCTAAAGGGCAGAGAGATATATCACGCACACAAAGTTGAGGACAAGGATAAGAGTAGTATGTAGGTAATGGACATTTATTTCCATAGACATCGCGATCATTCACTAAATACATATGGCATGAGTTGCTGGTACTGATATTTTGATTTATCAGTGATTTACCTGTATTGAACTTGGGCGATGCATCAGCAATTAGAGCGAAGCAACAGACTAGTAGCAAGGCTAGCAGTAAGCTCTCGGAACTCATTTATCTCTTAATAATTTAACCTATAGCTTGGAAAGAGAAGAAAAAAGGAAAGCTGAAAGCAATAAAGACGAGAAGAAAGATAGGTAAAAAGCAATGTTTCATTTTTTTCTATAAGTTTGCTCCGTTACTTCCAAGATAGGTGTCACAATGCAACAGTGTTTTAGTTTACAATAGCCCGCCTTTCAACAAAAAACTAAGACCGTTTTCAGGAGGATACGCACACGGCAATCCCTTTTTGGTAAGGCAATCAGAGGATGATCCATCATTCACCGCGCTTATTCAATCAAAAAAGAACAAGAACTTAATGCTTTTGGCCTTTATCCTTATGATGCCTTTTCTTTTCTACTCCATGATACACATTGAAGACAAACTAACTTTAGCACTTGTCCTGTAGAAGTATGATAGCAATGCATTGTGGTGTTACATAGGTTGATTCCTCATCTATCATTAAAAGATCAATCTATTTTTTGCCAGATAATATAAAGTGTTAGCAAGTTATCTTGATTGGCTTTTCACTCTTAAACACTCAAATAGTCATCGTATTCTCAGTTGAGCAGATAGTCTCAAGCTCCAAGAACAACGGTCTGTACCGCCAACTACAGCCTCAATGATGTTGCTATGGATACAGTCTCTCTTTGCGTTATTTGCTTTTCTTAAAGCGTAGATGTTTTTGTAAAGCCTTTTAAAGATTGCATGAGTCTCAATTAAAAAAATCACACTCTTGAACTTTGCATATTCTTAAGTGAATCGACTACTGCAACGATAGAGCTCATCTTCACCTTGGCATGTTACATGGCATTTAAAAAGATTTTAAGCAACTCAATAAAATGACATTTTCATATGATAATGCAGTTTGGTATCACTAAATTAAAAATCTATTTGGCTGCTGTTTCATAGAGAATCTTAAATCACCTCCGAATTGAGCAAGAACGCACGACAAAAATGATTATTGATCAATGTTTCAGAGAATGAGCCAATTGTCAAGCTTCAAATTTTGCTATCAGGCAACCTCAATTAGAAGTTGAGTTTCCGTTTAGAGTGTAAATCTAACAGAGCATTCTAAAGAGCCTTTAAGTGACCTTTTAAAGATATATGTCGAAAGTTTCACCTCGAAATTTAACCGCAATTGAGGCTACCTGATAGCAAAATTTGAAGCTTATTCTCTGAAACATAGACAAATGATTTTTCTTTTTTTGGAAGATTAATTTGATTTTAAACTAACAAAATTAGTCATATATTGTTGAGAGGTGGAGCATGAATGAACTAAGAGAAAACGGCGTGTTCAATATGCACTGATTACTAGTACAAGATAGCTTGTAAACAATGCTGACTAAGGCTTGATTTGGATTGTATGATGTATAGTTGGGAGTGAATTGAATGGGACGCTGTCAAATTAAGAGTACCAGAAAATCCAGTGAGTAGAAGAAGCGATTGTGAAAACTTGCTATAGAGAGCTTTTGAAGGTCCCTGGGGTATGAAAAGAAGAAGCATAGAGAGCTTTAGGGGAAGTGAAAAAAGAACGAGAAGATAAAATGTGACAAGGGTTTAGTTCAGATTCTTCGGCGTACCTGGGATTTGACTGTGAAGTAGGAGAAGGAACTCTGGATATGACCATAGAGTAAACAGATAGAAGCTTCAGTCACTTGAAAAGCTAGTAACACATCTTCTGGGAGAAATTTAGCATGAGGATCACGAGCACGAAACCAGCCTAAATAATCTCTCACTCGTCAAAAAGACATACAAAGAGCCCTCTTGGTTAATTTATTTCAATTTTGATTCTAAAGCAAAATACTAAAAGTTCAAAATATAGTTCAAAACCATTTACATCGGTCTACCAAAAAGACAAAACACATAATCCCAGGCTATGCTATTTATGCTAACACACATCTTTTGTGAACAGCCAAACTCTTTATTTTTCTTTTTTGCATGAGATTGATACAATTCACTCTGTGACTTTTCGAACAGCTTTGGTCATAGGTGTCCTGCTGATTCAACCAAATCAATTACTCACACTTGACTGAAACAATCATATCTTTGTTAAGAATAATGAATAAATACATACTCGTTGTATTTTTCTTCTCTTTTCTTTAACGAGTACAGAAGATAAGCGCTGATCATTTCCAAGCATATTTACTCATTTTACAAGAATTTCTTGAATGATGGGAGTTTCTATTAAATCTTCTTGAACTATTGTTAATACTGGGATACATCTTAGGAATATTAGACACATATAATTTACTTTTTATGATGTCGTATTGAGTTTGCATAAATTTGAATCATTGAAGGCTATTCATTGGACGAATAAGTTAAAGTGGAGCTCAGATGACATAGGAAAATTGCCTCTCTGTTTTTCTTTTCCTTTTGTTTCTGTTAACATGTCGTTTAATGATTTGGAATCAGGTCTTGGCACACCAGGACCAATTCACTTAAACCCAGGTAACTACCACTGTTGCTTAACTAAACGCCAAGAGAAGAGAAGACTTATCAGTTTGTATTCGAGATGACGATGAGAGACTTTATAAAGACTTAATTGTGCATATCGCACAACAAATTTTTCAAGCAAACAGCAACCTCACTAATATTGAACGACTTGTCAGCCTTGTGGGAGGTTCAAAAGACACACCTGAGTTAAGAAATAATCTGTAAGTTAGGATTTTTTTTTTCATTCTAGGTGGATACTTTTTATTAATATAACCAACAGACATGATGCTAATAATGCTACCCGAGATCTGATTAAAGACACCACACAAGACCTAAAGATGCTGGCCTCTATTAAGGGATTGAGTAAAAATGTAAGTGCGTTGACTAAGTGTGATGGCAACGTTACTAACGTTTGCCTCTTAAGCGGCAACGATATCTGCGGCAACAAAAACTATCAAAAGACTTTCAAACTGTAGTATCCCAATTTCAGCGATTACAACATGCATCTGCAGACAAGCTAAGAACATACATTGATCACTCAAAAGCTACAGCAGTCATGCTTCAGGACCAACTAGAGTAAGTGGGATTGATGTGATATTGAATAGCGAATGAACTTAATATGTGCTTAGAGCAACTGAAGAAGGAATGGAACAGGAACAACAGCTTGCTATGAGTGCTGATCATCAGCGTCAGATAGAAGCTATGGACAATGAAATTGAATACAACGAGCTGTTGATCAGTGAACGAGAAAATGAAATTTTGAATATTGAGCATGGCATTACAGAACTCAATGAAATTTTCCGTGATATGAGTATGCTGGTAAACGAACAAGAAGATGGCATCCGTAAGTCAGAGATGAAAGCAAAGTACAACTGAAATAGTTAACTCATGTTTATAACTAGAGAGTATCTATGGCAACATATTAAGTATTGCACAAAACACAAGACAGGCAGCTGACGAGTTAGTAACTGCAAGTCACTATCAAAGGAATGCTAGAAGGAGTATGTGTTGTTTCTTTTTAATTATCTCTATCGTGGGCTCTATTTTAGCAGTTATTATTGTGATTGCGAAATAAACTCTACAACTGTTGGTCAGAAATATGAAGCGATTCTTCCATGACTTGGTGAAGGTATTTTTTGTTAGCTTCATCATCAGGCAAAGCCATGTCTTCATCGTCTTCATTATCTTGATCAAATCCAGTCAAAAGAGGGTCATTTTCATAAGTAGGGATCAGGTAGCGAGGGTCTTTCCAAAAAGGGGCATCCATGGGAACAAATTTGGCGATACAATCACCATGGCATAGGTGATCAGCTAAATCAGTTTCACTATCAAGTGCTTTGGCACATGAAAAGCAATGACCGAGAGATGACTGATGACGGATGAAGTTGATAAGAACAATAGTTTGATAGAAATCCAAATCTAGACAAAATAAGGTCAGTTTTATGCTTGTTTCTTCCTCTATGTTCTCTACCTTTTTCTTTTCTCAAAGCTGTCAAATCAAAAGCATGTTCAGACTTCATATGTTCTAATACTTCCTTGGGTGATGGAAGTACTTGTGTATCAAATAAGCATTGTGTTGGCTCTTGTATATCTTCTTCCCAATCATCCCAAGCTCTAAAAATAAACGTGAGCTAAATAGATCGTAACTACACGGACAAAGATACTTTACTCGTCTTTCTTTTCATCTTCACTTTCATAATTGTCGTTTTCAAAACTCTCCCAATTCTTGCCTGGTTCAAGATAGTTGATTACATAGAAGCGATCGTACTGTCTGTTCTTTGAAGCAATCTTGAAATGCTTCTTCTTACGCATATGTTTACGCAAGACTGCTGGGCTTGTGAATGTCTTTTCACAATAGAGACACTGGAGGCTATATCAAAGAATAAGTAGAAATTCAAAGTGTATCAACTTATAATACTGACTTTGATAGTTTAGCTTCTAAATTATCTAGGAATTCACTGACATAGACCAAATTGTCAGGCAAACCAATATTGAAGTTGTGTTCAGCAAACATATGCTTAAACAAAATGGCTCTATTTTCGCAAACTATCTTACAGAACAAACATTTTCTTGGTAACTTTGATTCTGTTTCTCTTTCGTCTTGTTGTATTTTTAGAATTTCATTCTACAACAAAGTAAGTTTGTCTAACTTCAATCAAAGTAGGTCAAGTGTTGATGGCTTACCAGTCTGGCACGCTGCATATCTTCACGAATTTCCTTATCAAGAGCGCATTTCTCGGGATCGATGATATAAACTTAACATATTTTAAAGTTGGTCATGAATCGATTTGTCATGATGCTTCCTTTCAGATCTTACCTTCTTCATCAAGCTCAGCATAAGTTTCGATAGGCTTCTGGAGGAATTCTTTAGACCATCGTGACAAATAGGTATCAAGGGCCATATACATATGATGCAAGTTCTTAAATACAAGTTGGTGATCTGATTTCAAGTGTTGGACGAGCGAAGTGGTGTCCAAGAAAGGAGCAGGTGATTCACAGCCTTCAAAAGGACAAGAGACAACAATGGTTGTGTGATAAGGAGGTACTGGTAAATCAATAGGATCTATTTGGCCGTCTTCTTCTTCTTCTTCAGAATCATCTTCTTCGGCAGCATGAAAGGGGTTGACGTTCTTTTCATGTGTATGAGAGACTCGACGAGGTTTTTGAGGTGTAGGATTAGGCTTTTTGTCTTTTGTGTGTTTGTTGGGTGGTAACTTGGCTTTTGACTTGCGTCTGCCGTGGTTGTTTGTGGTTGTCTTAGGTTGTACTACAGGCGCATGCTTTGAGCTTGTTACAGTATGCCATTCACCGTCTTCAGACATGATTTTAATATATTGTTTAGTCGAGAGAGAAAAAAATGAAGAAAGAAAAAGAAGGACATCGAAAATCTTCATTTTTTTCAAGCCTATCCTTTTGGAATTCTATTGGTTCGTTTCATTTTTGACAGATCTTTCAAATTAGAGCATAATTCTCTACAAAATCTACAACAAAATGGGATTTTGAATACATGAATCAGAATGTAGAGTGACCAAGCTTAAACATGCCATTGGATTTCTACTTTTATGAGCTCTTCTATCTATCGGCTGATGATAACTCCTAAAGTGTATGAAAGCGAAAGTATTTGTCTGAGTGTGCGTTGTTGACCAAAACCCATTGTGCTTAGTATTTCCTGGGGATTCTTCAGTATGAACGCGATTGATCCAGCAAACAATGGCTATTTTATCCACCTATCTCTCCTCTTGCAACCATAACAGTCATGCGTAAGAGACTGTATATAAACGGTTCAAGCCCATGTTTCTACTTGACAGCTCTTTCTATTAAAGAAAGCCAATATGAATGTCAAGAGATTCAAGTAAATAATATACTGCTCTGCCTACACCTAAACCAGAAGAAGGTCAACAAAAGGGCTAGTGTTTTATCACCCTTCGTTTGTTGATACTCGATTGCACAAAGATAGATAGTTATACTTGAACAGCTGAGTATTCTCGGGCTATTGTCTGTCTGGGTCACTCGCGGAAGGAAGATTTGTGTTGCTTATCTTATTTCAAAGCCGATTGAGCCCGTTTGGCTGATAGAAAGTACTCGAAAAAAGAAATATATTCCACTCAAGCGTTGATTTTTTTCGAGAATATAAGCTATTGAAGTTGTCAAAAGGTTTTGCTCTATAGTTCTATATAGCTAATTGATCAGGCCATTCCTTCTAGTCAATAAGACAATGAAAATCTGTAAAGGATCAATTCAGCTTCCGCAAAATGAAACTCGCAAAAATGAAACCGAATAAGGTATAAGAAAAAAAGGTTTACTTTCTCACTTTGTTCCGCCCCTCCCTCATTTTAGAATATTAGACGCATACCTTCTCAAGATGATCACAGATGACCAGCCTTTTGAGTTTGCACCTGAAACAGACGAATATACACAACTTCTGACCGAGCTACATCACGAATATTGCTCGGAGCAGCCTACAGATGTCCTTCAGTTCTGTTCCAACTTCTTCATCCGTAAATTAGAAGAACAGCGTTATGCCTTTAGAAACGCCCAGCATGGCCGTGATAACATGTTTGATAGTAAATAATACCCTATTTCGTCTTTCGAGTCATATCCTTTTGTTAACATGTTGTTTCTATAGCCAATACCAATGACATGCATCCCTTATGCGATTCCTCAGCACCTCAACCACCTGACTTTTCAGCACAAAACGAGTTTTCTTGGGGAAACAATGGCGATACCTTCATGAGCCAACCTGATGACGATGATGATTTGGATGATGAAGACGACGAAGCCTTTGATAATTTCTCTACTGAGCCTTTGCCTTCTTTACCACCTACCAACTACAATCGTGGTCGTCGTACATCGGTCAGTGCTGAATCAATGGCTCCCAGTGCCACCCAAGACTTCAAGAAGGTCGTTATTCCCAAGTCAGAAGCACAAGCTGAACGCATCCGAGTCAGCATTGGCCATAACTTCTTGTTCCGTAACCTTGATGAAGACCAATATTTAGACGTTGTCAATGCTATGGCTGAGAAGCGAGTGACCAAGGAAACTACTGTGATTGAGCAAGGCGGTGTAGGTGATTTCTTCTATGTAGTCGAGTCAGGTACACTTGATTGTTTCATTGGTGATACCAAGGTGACCAACTATGAAGCTGGTGGCAGTTTCGGTGAATTGGCTTTGATGTACAATGCACCTCGTGCAGCTACCATCATTGCCACCTCAGACTGTGTTCTCTGGGCCTTAGATCGTGTTACTTTCCGTACTATCTTGATGGAAAACACTTCCCGCAAGAGACGTATGTATGAGTACTTTTTATCTGAAGTTGCCTTGCTCAAGTCATTGGAGTCCTATGAAAAGCACAAGATTGCAGATGCGTTGGAATCGGTCTATTTCGAAGATGGTCAAGAAGTTGTCAAGCAAGGTGATGTAGGCGATCAATTTTATATCATTGAATCTGGTAAAGCAGTTATTTTGAAAGCTGATGCCAATGGTGATCAACAACAAGTCAATCAATTAGAGAGAGGTTCTTATTTCGGAGGTAAGACTTATAGAAAGAAAGAAAGAAAAAAGTATACTGACAACTGCGTTTAGAGTTGGCTTTATTGAATGATGCTCCTCGAGCTGCTACTGTTGTTGCTGAAGGTAGACTTAAATGTGCAACACTCGGTAAAAAAGCTTTCACTCGTTTGTTGGGCCCTGTCCTGGATATCTTGAAGCGTAATTCTGAAAATTACCATGCTATCATCAACCAACAATCAGCATAAATACACATATATGTGCGCATACTCGTTTCTATGTGTGTATTTTTTTTTCTATAGAGTTCCTCCCCCTCCCTCCCTTTTTTTTCATGTTTCAATAGTTTCCTATAAATACATATACTTGCATGTATTTCTCTTTATGTGCATCAGTTTTTTTTTTCAGTTGATGTGTTTCTTTTTCGTTTATTAACAGAATTTGTACCAAATAACAAAAATACCAATAGCTACAATAATGCGTACAGTATATTCAACATTATCATAAGCATGACGTGTAGGTCGACCACCACTAGCAATTTCTTCGCATACATCCTCTAACTGATCTGCAAATGCTTCTAAAGAAAACTTGGCTTGAACATGACGACGGCCTGCTTGACCCATCTCTTGGCTGTTATACTTTTGGGTAATAAAGCCGTGGATTCCTTCTGCCCATAACTGAGGTTCAGGAGCCAGGATCAATCCAGTTTCCTTATCCTTAACTGTCTCTAACGGTCCACCACTGTTGGCAGCAATCACAGGAACACCGGCATACATACCCTCCACAGGTGTAATACCAAAATGCTCATTTGAAGGAGTATACAACATCAAGAAAGATGCATGTAACAGGTAGGTACGTTGAGCATCGTTAAAAGAACACAAAAATACAACTTGAGCTGTTGCAGGTGGACGATTGTCTGAAGAAGGAAACAAGGTACAAGTCTCTAGGCCATAAGTTTCCTTAGCCATGGTGTCCAAAAACCGAAGGTAGTCTACATTCTCTTTCACACGCTTATCGTATCCACCAGCCAAAACAAGACGGTACTTTTTGAATTCCTCTGGTGGAATCATGTTGCCTAAGAGAGCAAATGCTTTCAAGGCCAATTCAACATTCTTCTTTTTTTCAAAACGGTTGATGGAGACAATTGTTTGATGATGTCTAAAAGAGAAGAGGAATCAAAATCAGTTATATACAAGGGAAATCATCACCAATCTATACTCACGATTCAATTTGTTGAACAGAGGGATCTGAGAGATCTACCTGTTTATCATAGGCGGCAAAATTGATAGGAGGATAAAGCACTCGAGGTTTCTTCAAGATACCAGGGAATGAGCGTCTAAACATGCCACCTGTAAACTGACTGTTGACTGTGATTGCATCAGCCATGCCTGTAGACCATTCTTCCAGTTTGTCAATAGGTACTCGATAGAGCTGTTTTAGTGTTGAGTCGCGGTTAGTCAACAGTTTATCTGGGAAGTGGCAGTAAAAAAGAACCTAACAGACTAAGAGCTCAGTAAGTTATTGATGGTTGATGAAACAATCTCTGTCTCACTTTACTCTAGCTGTAGAAAACCATTTCAACAAAGGAACACATGCACTCAGTTGATCGACCATGATGATATCGTATGTATCTTTTTCGTGCTGTAGCAACCAGAGGACAAGGACAAATTGCCGAAGGATAGCAAAGATGATGTGACAACGACCCAATACATGACGGGGAAGCCAATCTCCATGCACACGAACTTGAAGTGTGCCATCTCTTGTTTCTTCAAAGCAGTGGTTTCTGTCATGGTGACTGGTGTACATCACAACCTGATGTCCCTTGGATTGAATCCCAACAGCTGCATCGACTACTAATCGCTCAGCTCCACCTTATATCTTCTTGTTAAACTTTAAGTTTTCTTTATATTTTTTTTTCAAGTGCATTACCTATCCCTAAATCAGGATGAATAAAAGCAATGTTTAGTTTAGCGTCCTTTTGTTCAGACATCTCTATAAAGAAAGAGTGAAAAACTGCACGTTTAATTTTTTTTTAATGCAAGCTTCGGAAGAGGAAATAGAACCACGCACTAATGTGAGAAGTGTAATTGAAGTCAACAGTACGCATGTGGTCCATTTCTAGTGTCCAGAAAAGAAAAAGGAAGCTTTTGCTTGTCTATATCTTTTGAGGCCGAACAAGCGAAGTCTAGTTGGAAGTCATTGTATAGACACGATATCACTGATCCTATTCAGAACCAGCTGTCTTAAAGTGTAGTACAGGCCTTGTTAGTTCAGGGACACCGACTATTGCCAAAATGGATTTCAAGTAGAGTTCAGTCTATACAAATGCTTTATATAGCTTAAAGAAGAAACAGGATACATGCATGATGGATTTACTTATGTATGGTTCTATTGACACGATACAATGAAACAGATTATTATAGTTTCTCCTATGTATCATCCAATCCAACTGTTCAACGCACTCTATCAGAAAATACTAAAAGGCCTCTGTCTAGAACTCTGGAAATACTTTGTTCCTAAAGTAGTAGAATAAAGATGTACTTAGCGAATGAACAGCAGAAATAAAGATATATAGAGTATGTTGTTTATTCATATTGTATTTATTAGAAGAAAGTTCATTTAGGGTTTCTGTTATGAAAGTCTAGAAATTCCATCTGTTTGCCAGATAGTTGTAGGTGTTGAAAGGGAACTTAAATTTACTACCTGATGACACATATGGAATATACCATTAAAAGTACAAAGGTTTTAAGAAAAAAAAAAAGGGAGAGGACTGTTCGCAAATAGAGAGAGTTAGCTTTATTTGACTAATCACAAAGGAAAAAAGAAGCCGTCAACCTACTTCATATGAAAAGAAACATAGGCAATGACTTCACTTAAAGGATGATTTCATTGGTTCAAAAGATCAAATTGCACTTGCCACTTTTTTTTTTGTATATATAGATGGTGGAAGCATGGGAATGAAAATGTTGGAGTTATGCGCCGTATGTGTACGAAATTTTATTGCCTTTAAAGTAAATATGGCGCAGCTTATCGTTCTTATGAAGTAATCAGATGTCTATTTCATTCGAGAAAGTGAGTCTATCAGAAATCTATTATTATCTCATATGCATACACGAATGCATTTTCTCTTGTTATTTTCTTAAATTTCTATCGTTCATGTAGTCGATAAAGTGAAGACGAGTTCCGTATAAGCGCTGTAAAGAAGGTCAAGAAAGAAATAGATAGCTTAACTTAAAGCGGAGGGAATAGGCCAAGCTGATAGACTCTTGTCATACCTGCACAAGCATGAAATCAAGCCGCTTCATAGCTTGTGTTATGGTAGCCACATGATATGCAAATTGCGGCTGGTAAATGCGTCTGCCTTCTAATGTTAAGGTCCTTACCCTACATTTAGCCAATCTAAAGAAGGACAAGAAAGATGCTTTCTAACTTGTTTAGGGAATCTATTCTATGACGCATTTGTTGCTGATAAGTATGTCTGTTCCCATGTAGCAATTCGTATAGAGTGAATCGTCTTGTTTTATATGAATCGCTTACCATGTGGGCCTACCGCTTAAATATAGATAATTGTTCCAGCCAAAATATGAAAATAGAACATTAATTGGGTGCAACACGAACAAAAAGAACGTGCCGGATAACAAGGAGATAAATTAACAACAATAACAACGTGTATGCTGCGGCCATGTGCACAACTCTTTCCGTCTGATAAGGATAAATTGTCATT
The DNA here is from genome assembly GCA_025331435.1 of Choanephora cucurbitarum. Lineage (NCBI taxonomy): Eukaryota > Fungi > Mucoromycota > Mucoromycetes > Mucorales > Choanephoraceae > Choanephora > Choanephora cucurbitarum. The sequence continues at coordinate 55,743 of JAIWNI010000051.1, forward strand.
TGGCTAAATATTTCAAGAGTGATTATCAAAAAAAAAAAAAAAGAAACAAGTATTGTAATTATACGATTTAATTACTAGTTTAATTGTACATAAAAAAAAATGAAATAAAATAGGCATAACATAAAGACAAAAGAAAATAGGCATATAATTTACATAGGATATAAGGAAAAGAGAGAGAGAAGGGGTTTAAGGTGGTATAATACACAACAGTGCAGGAATGAGGGAATAAAAAAAAAAAAGTAAAGGCTAAGAGATCTAGAAGGCATTTTTTTTTTGGTTCTCTTTACAATAAGTGGGATTTTCAATTTCTTTTTGATGGAAGACTACAGACAGGCTGAATACCTTCTGTATGCTTATGTTTTCTCCCTGATGCATCAGTTGAGTCTTCACAAGTTAAGATAGATTTGATCCAAGGATCTTGAAGTAGTTCGGTGGTAGTTATACGGCTTTCAGGATTAGGATCTAGCATACGATGAAGGATTCTTCTTTCTTGAGCACCCAGACTCTTGAACAGGTCAAATACCTGTTGTCTTTCTAAAGCGCGCATATAGCCACAATAAGCCTGATCAGTCTTTCTTGCCTTGTGCCAAGCGAGGCCACCTAAACAGATACAGTAAAAGACAATACCGGCAGACCAGACATCAGCAGCAGCACCCCAATACTCCTTTTGTTCAAAGGCCTCGGGGGCAATATAAGGTTCAGAGCCCACAAGACCCCGACTCTGGCGGCCTTTGGATTCCCATGGAAAGCGAAAGACATCAGATACACCAAAGTCTGTGATCTTGAGCTTGCCATCCATTGTGAGCAACAGGTTTTCAGGCTTAATGTCTCGATGAGCAACACCCATAGAGTGAAGATAGTGAAGGCCCTGAAGCAATTGTTTGAAACAACATGTCTTTTCGAGTTCTGTCATTCGTTCAGTCATAACACAGGTAAAGAGATCACCTCCAGGACAGTATTCCATCACTGTACAATATCGCTTCTTCTCATCCAGTACAAGGTCAATCGTCTCGACTATGTTGGGATGCGAAAAGGTGGATGAGATACAGAATTCACTGGTCAATTTCTTCATGTATTCCTTTTCGCTTTCATGCTTCTGCTTTTTTCGGAATTGTTTGATAGCATATAGTTTTTCTGATCGACCATCTTCTCCTAGCTTTCGGACAACCATGACAACAGCTGTGGTGCCCTGACCAAGTCGTCTATAACATTCACCGTATTCCTTTAAGCTGGCTGTATCTGGGCGATGTCTTCTACTGGTAACAGAGGAATTGCGTGAAAGATTGCTTTTGGGATTGGATATCATAGACGAATTTGAAGACGATGTAGTCGAACTGTTTTCACTCATAGCCAAGAAGCTGGAAGAAGGTAGGCTGGCTTGTTGTTTGGCAAGTTCACTGGCTATCAGTTGAGAGCCTTTTTGATCGGGTATCCACATGTCACCGGGTGACAATCGATGAATGCTTGAAGAAAATGTAGGGCTCATAATAAATAAAGAAATCAAAGTAAGGAAAAAAAAAGAATGAAATAAAATAATTATCGTCTATATATATATATTATGTATTGTGCATCTAATTATCACGTACCCAGTTTGAAGATAGTTAAACTACCATTTTTGGGTAGGTTCTTGGCTTACACAAAAAAAATGCCTCAAAATTTTCACGGATCCACTGTGGCTTATGGCCAATGGCACAAACAACGCCTCGCATGTTTCCGCCGAATGAAAAAAAAAAAAAAAAGACTTGCCATTTTTAGAATAAAAAAATACAAATTTATCAATATCTATAAAAAGGGAAGTTATCTTTCACTTTTTTTTTTTCACTTATTTGCACATATAAAGAAAACATGCGCAAATCATATTAATAAATGAGGTTACTGCCTATAAGTCATTTGTTTGTTCGACGCACATACACACACACACACACACACACACACACACACACACACACACACACACACACACACACACACACACACACACACACACACACACACACACACACACACACACACACACACACACACACACACTTATCCCATGACAACTCATGGTGTACTCTGTGTAGTTGACAAATGACCGTTTCAGGCACCAATTTGTTAGGTGATCGACGGTTGGGCATTTAGATGAAGTGTAACGCTTATTTACCTGAAATGGATTGGATCCTAATCTGACTCTCAAAAATGAAAAATGCGTTGTATAGATGACCGTTTGTTTGAATGAAAATAGGATTGCTGAGCACACAATCCTTTGCATTACTTGAGAACAATAAACACAAGAGATTCATGTGGTACTTTGCGTCAAACAAAAAAACGTTGTATACAGTGGCCAAAGTAAAGGTTATCATCTTCTCAAGCACTGACCTCTTTAGGGTGTTCAAAGAAAAACTCTGGCTTCTTCTTTTGTATATATACAGGCAGTTTTAGCATCATTGTGTTTTCTTTCTTATAGAAGAAGATAAACTAGCAACACAAAATGTTCCTAAATAGTGCTTTCCTTTAAGTCGTTTTGGTATCATCTTTCGAACAAAAGAAAAAGAAGTGCTTATCCTTATTGGATAATGGAAACATTTTCCAAAGGGTAAAAGATATCAGGCAAAAATTTGCTTATATAAGGCTAAGGTAAAAAGTTCATTGTCTATTTCAGAAAGAAAAGGTCATAACCAAAACAGAGATAGCGCATCTGATCAAAATTAGGCAACTAAGCTAATAAGAAGCCAAAGGGTTCAGAAAATATTCATGTCAAATCCCTCCTTATATGGTTGCTTCTGTTTATCACTGTAAAATATTTTATTTTTAGTTAACAGCGTTAAACAGAAGAAGAAGAGGAGCTATGATAGCAAGTTATAGAAGTTTTAACTATAAGCGTAGTTTAATGAAATAATAATATTTGTACAACCTATATTTAGAGTATAAGGACAATCATTAATTTAGTTCATAACAGAATGCATCTATTGCTTTTTTCAGGTACACAAGTAAACAAGCACAATGAGAAGCAAAGAGTTTTGTATACAAGTAACAGAATAAAGCAAGGCATTGAGCAGAGCTGTTTCATGTTATTGGTGCTTAAGGTTTTTCTTTTGTGTTCAACAAATACACCATGCTATTCCCATACTACCTTGTATATGCATATGCTGAAGACAACTTTCTTCTTTTAATGTCTCTCCCTTTCTTTGTCGACTACACAATCTAAATGTGAATTTGATATATTGCCACCATACAAAAGACGTAACATCATATCAAGTTTAAAAATTGTCGATCTTGTACAACTAACGTAATGCATTTCTTTTTTTTTTCCTTTTACAACATAGATCACTTTTAATTGGTTAAAGTGTCAGAAGACACAAAGTTAAAATATCATTTGGCGGTTTCCAAAAAATAATACTTTTCAAAAGTGTTACTTGTCAGACTCCAGTTTGCTTATTTCTTCACTTCTAAGATGGAAGCACTTGCCATAACTGCTTTTTTTGCTGCTGCTGATCGGAAACTATGTGCCTTAAAGATACTAATATCAACGTTCACTTCCTTGAGTATCTCTTTTAGCCAGGATCCAATGGTTTTCTCGCTAGCCGGATGAGGGGGGGGGGGGGAGAGAAAGTATTTTTCATGGTCGAGATATGCCCAGAACAAACTTTTGCTACCATTATCTTGTAATCCTAAACCTTCTGTTCTCTTGAGGAAAACTAAAGTAGTCCCAACTGGACACAATTCTCTGTGTTCTTCTGGAAGATAGCCAACATGGGCAGTCTTCATTTGTTCCTCTTTCGGTTCTGTAAAGAAAATTGAAAGACCCTCTTCTTTTACCATTATGCCTGTTGTGTAAAGTCTTCCGATATCGCTTCTTGGCCTGCCCATGGTGGCTATGCACAATAATATGATAGTCTTCAATTGCAACTTGTGAAGGTCCAGTGGTTCATTTGTTCCCCAAGTAAGGATATATCTGGTGACTGTGCCTACATCCCAAACCTGTAGCTTAGAAAAAGTATTTTTTTTTTCTTAGGAACTGTTGACTTTCGCTTAGCCTTAAAGAACTGTTTGAGTAAAGGTTGATGCAAGAGATTGATGCCGTCCGGATATAAGACTCCAAACACCGACTGCATTGCTGATCTGTAAACATTGAATTGAGATGACGAGAGATGCTTTTTCTCTATGAAAAACTCCAAGATATTTTGTATCTTGTATTCGATGGGGCTATAGCCCTGGTTTTAACAATAGTCTATCCACTGTTTCCAGGCATAATTGTAATCATTAAAGGTTCTCTCTCTCTCAGTCCCTTTTCCAACTACTGCTGGGAGGCTTGGCTCAACGTCTGACCCATCTGGTATGCCTTGATAATAGCCAAGCGGTCAAATTGCATCGCTTGCTGTTCATCGGTATCCGCATTGGTTGCTCCTTCTTCACTTGGTATTGCAGGATCATCGGCCACCAGTACGGAGTTGGCTAGGTCGACTTAATGAGCACTGCTTCTTGAACCCTCTCTTCTCTCAACTTCTGCAGCACCCTTGGAATCAATTTCCATGGTGGGTGGAGGTACAAGCCTCTCTTTGGCCATACTTGAGTGAATGCATCAATTACTGTCGCATTGGGATCCATCCGTCTGGACCAGTATGTCGGCAGCTTTTTGTTTTCCCCTTTGAAGCAAATATATCTATTCTCATGCTGCCCCACCTCTGTTGTATTCTTTGAAACACCTTCTTGGGAAGTGTCCGTTCGTACACTGGTTTCTGTTCTCTGCTCAGTTTGTCTGTCTTCACGCTCTCTATCCCGGCTATATGTTTGTATCTTACTCTCATGGTGTTGCTGGAACATACTTTCTGAATTTCCAGAGCTAACTGCTGTAGTATCGCTGATGCTGCACCACCTGACTTCTTCGCATACTTTATGGCTGTGGCGTTGTCTGATCGAATCAGGATGGTTGAATATGCGCATTTTTGACTGTGGAGCAATAAGGCAAACAGGATTGTCTGAAGTCCTCTCACGTTGATTGAGTTTTCTTTTTCTTGTTTGGACCAAAACCCTGCTGTATCCATGTCTATACTGTGGACTCCCCAGCCTGTCTCCGATGCGTCTACGAATATCTCTACTGCTAGTTCTTTGAGGATTGGACGGACTATGTCTAGACCATTTCGCAACTCGGCAAATTCCATCCACCATTCTAGTTCTGGTTTTGCCTCCGGTGAGAGGGGGGACAGGGGTGTTCCCATTGTTGTTGGCTTATTCTCAAACTGCGGGCTAAGTCCCGTTGAATGGAACTGGATCCTTAAGAGTGCTTCTTCTATCGCTGGGAACATTGCTGTCATCTTCCCTAGTAATGATGCTATCCACCTGCACAATCCATCGAATCGGAGGAATTGAAAAGGCAATCTGGAATCCGTCTTGGATCACTGATAATGGTCAATTGCGTGTTGTTATCTTCTTCCAGTTGTTTAGAAAGTGTTTCAGTCTGGCTTCAGGTTGAATCCCGTCCTGAGATACCGAGTAAATTTTTTTTGGATTATTTCTTTTTTTTTATTGTGTTTGTTAACTCTTTTGTATGCTTTTCTTTTTAAGTTTATTTGTGAGTTCACTAATTGGTGCTAGAGGTGGAGTTGGGTTCTGCAGAACTGCTGAATGGGTTCCCCCACCCCCTTCTTCCTCTGTAAGTTCCTCCACGGTCCCCGCAGAAACCTCTTCTGTGGCTGTATGAGTAGGACCCTCTTCCTCTGTTACCTTGAGGTCCTCTAAATCCATCATTGGCAAACCCTCCTGATCTACTTGCTGATGCTTGAGATCTTTGGATAATTTTGTCGTTATATCTAGCTTTTTGAATTCTTTGCACAACTTCTGTAGAGAAGGTCAGCTCTTTGTCTTCGTCTTCTTCGTCCTCTCCGAGTGCAAAGAGGTTTTATGAGAGCTTGAGTGCTTTTGTTGCCACTGCTTTGGCGTCGTTGTCGATTGCTTTTGCACTTGCAAATCCGTAGACTGATAAGCGTCTAGCTTTTTCCATAGTCCGGAGGATTTCATCTTCATCTCCCCCTCCTCTTTCAACGAGGTGTTGCAAATCTTGAAAGATTTCAGACCCTCCTTTTGTCATTGACCTAATCTTTTCGGAATCTTTGTACTTGTTGACGATGAATTGATAGCTGCCAGTGTTGCACTTTTTGTGATCAGGGATAGAGATCTTGTTGATAGTTCTTCCCTTTGTCCATTGCCCTCCTTCATATCGCAAAACGTCTCTTTGGAAGTGTTGCATGTTCTTGGCCAATTCTTTCTTTAAAGATTCTTCCAAAATCCTGAAGGATTTCTTCAGGAAGTACGTAAGTGGCGTCTCTCTCCGCTGTTGATTGCTCCTCTCCTTTTCCTTGCTCATAGATTTTGAGTAATATTTCGACAGTTTCAGGTGTAAGGTCATTAAGGTTGACAGTTGACATAATTAATCCATGTTGTGCGGCTTAGAAAGATATATAGTCGTCCCCCGATTTAGGGAACTACCTTGGTTCCCTCGACACCGTTTCCTATATTTCGTTCGCTAAATCGGTGGATGACTGTAAAGAGAGAGACTTAAAAAAGAAATAATTACTGAAAACAAAAGCGTGGCTTGGAGGGTTGATACCTCATCTTTCGTCTTCGCTTCGGCAACCTGGTCATTAAACTCAAGTAGAGGCAGAATTGATTAAGTAAGATAAAGATAATGTTTATTGAGGTAATTATGGGGGTTATTTATACTAATGAAATGCAGATGATAATATATAATTGGAAAGATTGAGTAGAACCAATTGCCAGGAGAAAGGTGAATAGATCAAGACCGGAAATAATGGCAGAGCAAACTAAAAAGGACATATCTTGTCAAGTGTAACCTCTGCCTCTCCTATGCGACAAATAAAACGACAGCTTTAACCTCAATCAAAAACTTGTCAGGAACTTATTCTTCTTATTTTTCTTTACCTTTATTTTTCTTTTATCGTTTCCTTTACTTTTTCTTAGTTTTCTTCTTTTCCTTTTCTTCACTACATATTGTTAGTAAGAGATATTCTTTAGAGGATAGGAATCTTGCTTATAAAAACCCAAATCTGTGACATATATTAAGATAGTCATCTTTTCGTTTGAAGAATACATTTTGATAACAGTCCAAATTATTCTATTGAAATCATCCTATTAATATAAGGAACACGTCGATATAATATCTTATAAAAAGAAGTGTTGCTGAAATCATTCTGTAAAAGAAATACATCAAATACTTTCTTCTTTAACATCTATACGTGTCAATCATTCTCTAAACTTGAGAAATCAGAACACATATAGAGCAAAATCTAAGATTTCTATTAAACATATTGACTTATATCACTCCAACTCGGGGACAAATTAAGACTGTGTGTTATAATAAGCGGAATTAATTGAACATACTCTAAAGATTACATCTGAAGAGACATATTGATTAGTGCAATAAATCCATTTTCCTTTACTTTCGTCTACTTTAGTTATTATATTTCGGTTCGCAACCTATAGCATAGTGCTCATTTTCAAAACGCCTATTAAACCATACCAAAATCTACACAATGTTCTGTGTTGAACCAATTTTGGTAATTCTTGTGGTGTTACCGTCCTACTGGTAGTGTCACGACTTTGTACAGTGAGCGAAAGAAAGTTTTGAGCGATTTTTAAGAACTGAAAATTATTTGTGAAGGTGCATCCTTTGAACATGACTACACAAACTCTTTTTATTTCCAATAAACTACACCAAAAACGATTGAAAAGTCTCGCTTAAACCCTGAAACAAGAGTTGAGATTGTTGAATGCAAAATTTTAGGCCATTCATCAACTTTCACCTAAAACTGTGAGACGAGCTTGCAACAACTTCGAATCTCGAGGTACTGTTGAGTCTTTGAGAGTCTCTGGAAGATCAAAAGCGATCAGCGACAGAATCAAGGTTATTTTAAACAGAGCTGTGAAGCAAGACCGCACTAGAACGCTTATACAACTTCAACAGGAGTTGCCTATTAAAGTTTCTACCAACACCATCTCCAAGGCACTTCATGAGATGAACCTTAGAAGTAGAGTAGCCATGAAGAAAACTTTTTATCAGTGATACGAACCGAGCAAAAAGGCTCAACTTTGCCAAACAGCATAAGGATTGGACAGTTGACCAATGGAAGCAGGTCATCTTCTCAGACGAGTCATCCTTTGAAGTTGGTAAAAATCCGAAGAAGGTAAAAGTATAGAGAGAACCCGGGGAGAGATACAAACCAGAATGTGTTCGACCATCGTTTGGTAGTGGAAGGACCACTTATATGGTCTGGGGTGCTCTTTGTGGTGGTAGAAAGTCACCTTTGATTATTTTCCCTACACACAATGTGAAATCTGCAGAGATGATCCAACGGGTATTGCTGGATTTTCATCGAAGTGTTCCGGGCGCCATTTTCATGGAAGACAATGCGCGACCCCATACTTCAAAAGAGTCCAGCAATTAGAAAATATCGAATGGTATTGAAAAATTATGCTGGCCTCCTCAACCACCAGATCTCAATCCAATTGAGAATATTTGGATGAAAATGGAAGGATTCTTCCATGAAGAATGGGTCAACTTTCGTGGCAGAAAAAACCATGAGGATATACTTCGCGATGCCTGGACCAAGTATCCATAGATGAAGTCAACCGCCTCATAGAAAGCATGCCCAAACGCATGCAAGAAGTGATTAATGCTAAAGGAGGCCCTACAAAGTATTAATGCTTTAATAAAAACATGCTTGATACATTAATTATTTTTTTTTGTTTCCAAAATAAAACTTGAGTGGTCAGTTGAGAATCTTTATTCTTGGATTGTGAGTTGTCTAATGACTTGAAGGTGGTATGGAGGTTAACATAGTCATGATCGTTGAGAAGATCATGTCGGAATTTAAAAACGCGCAAAACTTTTTTTGGCTCACTGTATTTGTGAAATGATGCATCACTCACTACAATTATTATAAAATCCATTACATCCAAACTTCCTTCTCAATACGTTTTTCTTTCATTTTCTCATCTAGTTCCTATTTTATTATTTTCTATATTTCACATATATCTCATATCTCATTACCAACATTTTGGTCATTATAACTAACCCAATGTTATCATTACATTTCTTTAAACCTCTATGTTTTAATCCAGTTGGTAATTAAAACTAAGAGTCATAAATCAACAAGAGAGAGCTTCAATTGCCGATGCTGACGTAGAATACTCAGCTTACAACACCTTTATCACAGTTTTTGGAAACCGTCATATGATTTTTAAAATCTGCCATTTGGGCCATAAGCACTGTACTCTTTTGCTTCAAACAAATCTCACAGTAGCAAGGTTCCTTTGATTGTAAAGGCTTGTAAAGCACTGCTGTTAGGGACACCGCCTGCAGAGGAGGGCCGTCCTCAACGTGGCTTTCCATGTTGTGTGGCGTGCCTTTTCCTCCTGTATCCTTTCAGTAACCTTTTGACCTCTTTGTGTGTTTCTGTTCTTGACTGTACAATCACAGGTGGCTCCTGGTACCAAGAGCAGCGATGCACAAGGTAGCTACGTGCATTCTGACTCCAAGTGTTGATAATATGAGGAAAGTAGTCATGCAAGACAACTGAAAAACACCTAAGCTTTACTAACTATTGTATATCGCTAGACTTGTCGGTGAATACAGAATACGATTCTGCACAGTAGCAAGGTTCCTTTGATTGTAAAGGCTTGTAAAGCACTGCTGTTAGGGACACCGCCTGCAGAGGAGGGCCGTCCTCAACGTGGCTTTCCATGTTGTGTGGCGTGCCTTTTCCTCCTGTATCCTTTCAGTAACCTTTTGACCTCTTTGTGTGTTTCTGTTCTTGACTGTACAATCACAGGTGGCTCCTGGTACCAAGAGCAGCGATGCACAAGGTAGCTACGTGCATTCTGACTCCAAGTGTTGATAATATGAGGAAAGTAGTCATGCAAGACAACTGAAAAACACCTAAGCTTTACTAACTATTGTATATCGCTAGACTTGTCGGTGAATACAGAATACGATTCTGCACAGTAGCAAGGTTCCTTTGATTGTAAAGGCTTGTAAAGCACTGCTGTTAGGGACACCGCCTGCAGAGGAGGGCCGTCCTCAACGTGGCTTTCCATGTTGTGTGGCGTGCCTTTTCCTCCTGTATCCTTTCAGTAACCTTTTGACCTCTTTGTGTGTTTCTGTTCTTGACTGTACAATCACAGGTGGCTCCTGGTACCAAGAGCAGCGATGCACAAGGTAGCTACGTGCATTCTGACTCCAAGTGTTGATAATATGAGGAAAGTAGTCATGCAAGACAACTGAAAAACACCTAAGCTTTACTAACTATTGTATATCGCTAGACTTGTCGGTGAATACAGAATACGATTCTGCACAGTAGCAAGGTTCCTTTGATTGTAAAGGCTTGTAAAGCACTGCTGTTAGGGACACCGCCTGCAGAGGAGGGCCGTCCTCAACGTGGCTTTCCATGTTGTGTGGCGTGCCTTTTCCTCCTGTATCCTTTCAGTAACCTTTTGACCTCTTTGTGTGTTTCTGTTCTTGACTGTACAATCACAGGTGGCTCCTGGTACCAAGAGCAGCGATGCACAAGGTAGCTACGTGCACTTTAGTTTGTACAAACTAGGACAGATTCTTTGTCTCAGTCTCTCTACTATGCGTCTTTTTCGCTCAAAAGATGGCCTCGGCTTGCTCCAACCATTTCTACGACAAGATGCGCTGCGGTATTTACCACAACTAATTAGAAGAGTTTTTTATCGTGTTTGACACTTTTTCTCTTCACCTCATTAAAGGCCTATATTTTGTCTCACTTAACTCTACAAGTTATTATCGTTTATTTGAGCATAAACACAACATGCGCTTCGATTGAAGTAGGGGGGGGGGGGGTTCCTCTAGTGGCTGGCTTTAAGGTTGATTCAATCTCTTTTGTTGTCTTGCCTAAACTATTTGATTCTTTCTTCTACCATGCTTCACCTATTCCTTTTCTTCCACTATTTTCAGCATGCTGATTTCGACTATTCACCAAGCTGAGTATGAATCACTTATCCAGATGGGCATTCTCATCGACCGCTTCCTTTCTTTGAAGTCGACAGTACACTTTGAGTTTTTATTTTATTCATCTATCTCTTTTTCTTTTGATTATACATAACATAATACTCCAAAAACATAGTTGTGAGTACTCAATGTGTAGTGACCTTACAAAGAAAATCCTTCATTATGTTACCAATTAATCTAGATCAAACCTTTCAGGGTCAGTTAGTGCTGATACTAAAGTCATAAGCCAAAAGGGATTGGCCTTACTACACATCCAAACTCTAGTTGGACAAAGTTACTCAGTAAGAGTGTAAAAGCTAGAGAAGTCATCTACGATTGTTACTTGAGGGACAACTGGTTCTTGACTCAGTGCTTTGAAGTTAGAGGAGGCAACAGCTTCTTGATCAATCTTGGCTCAGGTGGTATTAAAGAAGCAACCTTTGAGAATAGTACAAGCTATTCATTATTGCAATAAACGAACATTTTGGATTTTGCCTGGTTGATGATTTTGATCAACATCCAGCTATTAAATAAAGTTGTTAGGGGCTTAAAGAGCTGAGGAGCAAGTGAAAGGTAATTCCTTGGATTATTTCTGATCAACTCACAAATGACACTGACAGCAGCCAAAACAACAGACGGGTCAGAATCCTCCAGCTTCTCTTTCAACCGATCAAAACTAAGGCAAAGTGCTTCAGGATATTTGAGAAAGAGTTCATAAGGATCTTCTTTCGAATATAGGTTCAACGTGCTGACCATGTCGGAGGATAAATGATGAAAGTTGTTGCATTCAAAAGTTCTTTTGTCAGTGCTTTACTGATATCATGAAAGCTAACAATCTTTTTGAGGCAATGAAATGCATGACAAGAAAAACGAATTCTAAGTAGAATGAAAGTTTATGCTTCACTTATCGGTAAGTTTCGATTCCAAATCAGATTGACAAGCGAATACCATAACTATCACCGGTTAACCCAGAGGGGAGTGAGTTCATTTTCTCCCGTCATTTCCTCCCGAGGGAGTGAGTTGAGGGGAGTAAAGGCCAAACTCACTCCCTTTAAGCCACCAGTTACACTTTAAAAATCACAGAAATCCATTTACGTTTTTTTTCTGAGCACAAGCTTTCCAAAAAGAACAAATTCAGTTTCCATTAGAACAGTTTAGGCATTCAACTTTCTAAAAATGATTTCGTTTTCTGAGTTTTATGTTCATGTTGTACATTTCTCACAAACCAGAGAGGTTAGAGAGGTTGGCGAAAAAGTTTTTACATGTTTTTTGACTTATATGGCAGGTTGAACCTTAAATTTTTGCGGACTATTAATATTGAAGAGCTTTTATTTGCTACTAATAGTTTCCGCAAGTCAAATATCAAATCAGCTCAAAAATAGAGCTTTTATTGCAATATTCAGAACTGCGATCTGTACATTTTAAACCCCAATTTGGCAAAAGAACAAACAATTTTGTGTAACGTCAAGCGTGTATATTTCACATTTTTAAAAAGGAAAAAATGCAAAATGACTTGCCAAACTCTCTAAATAATTACAATGAACATAAGCGTCCTAATTGAGGCCAGAGCAATGAATACAAACATCCAAATCCGTTTTTTTGTGTTAGAAATTAAGGTTAGGACTCAATTTGTCTGTTCAACGCGAAAGGGAGAAGGTGAAAAAACTCACTCCCTCGGGAGTTATCAGGGAGTGAGTTCAGGGGAGTAAAATGTCGATTTACTCCCCTCTGAGTTAATCGGTGTATAGTGCAAAATATGAATGGTAGTACGTGTTTATGTAATCTAGTTTGCAATCAATTTTTTGTTTACTTGAGCACAAGTCAAGTGGTCTCAAGCTGATTTTGAAAGGGAGACGATCTTTTCCTAAACACTTAATAAAACAGGGGATAAAGAGGGGTCTTACCATATTGAGCTTGTCACAATCATTAAAATGTGTAAGCAAAAAAGCTGGTAGGCAATGCTTCAACCGGAACACATCCCGCATATAGCAATTCCTCCACCTTTTCCTTTTTCTTTCTTGATTTCATGTGAAATGATCAATTGCTGCGAAATGATCAACTATTGCCAAAGTATTCAAGATGAATACACAAGATGCATTTTTGCTTTGAGCAATACAAATTGTTTAGTTCCTGATGAATCAGAGCGAAAAAAAAAGCGTCTAAAGAGCTCTGTAGCTGGTAAGTAAGTGTAATGATTCCTCTCTTTTTCTTTTATTTCTTGCTTGTAATATGCCAAGTGTTTTAAACAATAAAGAAAATAGAGTTGACAGACTAAAATGGCTGCATATGTAACACATACAACAACCATACGACTATTACAAATAAACTGTACAATTTAATATTTAAAACTGAACACAAAGAAGGAGAGCAACAGATCATGACGGAAAGGTCTAACAACAAGGAAAGACACTAAAACGGCATTCAAATGTAACTTTGTTAGTATCATGTCTATTTGGAAGACCTATGGATGCTGTTGCTATTATGACACAAGGCTACGATTATTGCTAGAAAGAGCATAAAATCAGTGTAAGTCACACAGTTAGGATACAGATAAACAGTATAACGCTTTGGATTCAGTTTTGAAGACTAAAGAGAAAAGGAAAAGGAAATAAAAAAAAATAGCTGCAAGTAAAGTACTGCCTGAATAGAAGCCTTCAAAAGAGAAACCTGTTGGTAAACAAATAAACAGAGGACAAAGCTACATTGTTACAAATATATTTGTTTCAGCCGTCCAACTATTTTGACCAAACGCTTTCGCGACTCTGTGTAACAAAAACTGTTCTACTTGGATCGTGTATAAAACTCAACAGAAAGCATATTGTTATGGTCTTTTCTTCATCGCTTTTAATATTTCATTTTCATTCTTTCAATATGTCAACCAATTTCAAAAATTTATTTGTCAACGATATTAATACATTAATTGTTAATAACAAAAGATCAAGAAGTATGTGATAGAAAAGTCTATATGAAAGAGACTGTGTACCAACTGTTGTTCTGTAGGTCCAACGCCAGAGCCATCCACCTCCTCTGTCTCCTCGTGCGATGTCAAGCGAGTAAAAAAAATAAATTACTTCAAGGGACTTGGCCAAAAAGAATGGGCAATAAATGAAAAGGTATATTTGAGCACATACTATAGATGCATACCAGTAACTCACTAACGTCTTGCTATGCTTAGCTCATTGTAGATAATGTTGACATAACCACTGCCCTGCACAACTTTCGTGCAAAAAGCATAAAAGCAGCTAACCAAGAAAGCTGCTTGAACAGTCTGCGCGTCCTGTAAGTTATCAAAGTTTTGTTTATTTCAGATCAAACACCAACTGAATAATTTGATTTAGCTCTCTCTCTCACATTTTCCCTTTCGACAAGCATCATCCCAACAAATGCATCAGCTCGTATCTTAAGAAGCCTGAGGCTGACGCTCTAAAACTGTGCTTTGAGAGTAACAAGCCAAAGCTACCAAAATCATCTGTGGCTTCGGTCATGTATTGCAAGAACATTGCAGATGTAAGTTAAAGTTTGGTTAAAAAAAAAGCTAATTATTAATGTAATCATCGTTTAGGATGTTGAAGAAGAAGATGAAGAAGAAGAGGATAACCAAGATGAAATGAGCCGAGTAGTGAAGAGGTTGGTGACAAGCATGACCAGCAGCAATACCAGCATTGCTGAATCATCTGAAGCCACCTTTACCGGAAAATACTTGAAGCCTGTAGTCGATGAGATTCTCATCAAAAATAAAACACAACAGCAAGTATATGGAGAGTAAGTATTTGCTATCATGTATTTGTTGAGCGGTATACTGATTATTTTTAAATAGAATTGATACAAATTACCATGGCTACAAGCCAGATATGTTATTTGGTGCCAAAAGAAAGAGAAAGGATTTTTTCTTTTTCTTTGTCGAAATAAAAAGACCAGGCCAAACAAGCAAATATCAACCAGAGGACGACTTGACTAAGCTTCTAAAGCAAATGAAGCACTCCGTTGATGAACAACTGTTTCTGGGTGTCAAAGCGCCTAAATCTCTGGGCTTGCTTGTAGAAGGTATATTTTAATAATATAGACATGATAAAAAGTCAATAAAATTTAACACCACTGATTATTTTGTAGGGTTTGATTGCTTTCTCTATCAAATGATAGTTTTGGAAGATGGGATTTACTTCCCTATGATGATCAAGAGCTTTTGTTTGGTGCGTCGTGTGGATGAAATGATCTGGATGCCAACAATTGTTGAGTGCTTGACTTTTGTCAAGGTAAAAGTTGTAATTGAATGTGCTTCAAATTTAACATACTAACATTCTATTCTTTTGTAGAATGAATTGATAGAATTTGAAAAATCTATCAACAAAAAACGCTCAAAACAGCAAGTCGCCCTTATAAAGCCTTCCTTTATAACTTCTCTTTGTAAAAAATAAAAAATATCAATAATACAGTGCTGCCATGTCTATGAAATCTAAAGGAAAAGAAGCTTCATCTGAATACAAGGAGTTCAGAGGAGAAGGGATTATCGAATTAGGCCAGGCTTTAGCTAGGAGTATTGCTATAGAAAAGCTATTTGTTGTATCATCCATACCCAAAACATGCAGCTTTTTTTTTAAACTTATCAAGGCACCACCATAATAAAACAAGCGCTATTTTGCCTTTTTTTGGTTGTACTCAATTCTGGTTTTGCTACTAATACAAAAAAAATTGATTGTGCCCAAGAAACTTGAGCCACCAAAGCCCTCTTTTACATCCTCTCAAGCCAATAAAAGACGATTAATAGTATCAAACTATCGCAAAACATATTGATATACTACTTGACCTCATTTGATTTCATTATCAACAGCTTGCAAGATAAAGAAATTCTCCTTCTTCAACAAACTAAGCAGCATGCATATCTTGGGTGATTTTGTACAATTTCCCATTCAGGCTTGAACTAAGAAAAAAAATCAACCTCTCCCTTTCATCTCTCCTTTTTTTTTTCAGTGTACACCAGAATGGAATTAAGCAAGCTTCTTTTTTTTGATATGAGTAAGATATTTGTCAAAGGTATGCATAAGAAATACCTTTTCTGGGCACACAACGTGATTTTGTACAAAAAGTATATTTGTAAAGATACAGTGCTTACGGGCTCAAATGGCAGATTTCAAATATCATTTGGCGGTTTCCAAAAAATAATACTTTTCAAAAGTGTTACTTGTCAGACTCCAGTTTGCTTATTTCTTCACTTCTAAGATGGAAGCACTTGCCATAACTGCTTTTTTTGCTGCTGCTGATCGGAAACTATGTGCCTTAAAGATACTAATATCAACGTTCACTTCCTTGAGTATCTCTTTTAGCCAGGATCCAATGGTTTTCTCGCTAGCCGGATGAGGGGGGGGGGGGAGAGAAAGTATTTTTCATGGTCGAGATATGCCCAGAACAAACTTTTGCTACCATTATCTTGTAATCCTAAACCTTCTGTTCTCTTGAGGAAAACTAAAGTAGTCCCAACTGGACACAATTCTCTGTGTTCTTCTGGAAGATAGCCAACATGGGCAGTCTTCATTTGTTCCTCTTTCGGTTCTGTAAAGAAAATTGAAAGACCCTCTTCTTTTACCATTATGCCTGTTGTGTAAAGTCTTCCGATATCGCTTCTTGGCCTGCCCATGGTGGCTATGCACAATAATATGATAGTCTTCAATTGCAACTTGTGAAGGTCCAGTGGTTCATTTGTTCCCCAAGTAAGGATATATCTGGTGACTGTGCCTACATCCCAAACCTGTAGCTTAGAAAAAGTATTTTTTTTTTCTTAGGAACTGTTGACTTTCGCTTAGCCTTAAAGAACTGTTTGAGTAAAGGTTGATGCAAGAGATTGATGCCGTCCGGATATAAGACTCCAAACACCGACTGCATTGCTGATCTGTAAACATTGAATTGAGATGACGAGAGATGCTTTTTCTCTATGAAAAACTCCAAGATATTTTGTATCTTGTATTCGATGGGGCTATAGCCCTGGTTTTAACAATAGTCTATCCACTGTTTCCAGGCATAATTGTAATCATTAAAGGTTCTCTCTCTCTCAGTCCCTTTTCCAACTACTGCTGGGAGGCTTGGCTCAACGTCTGACCCATCTGGTATGCCTTGATAATAGCCAAGCGGTCAAATTGCATCGCTTGCTGTTCATCGGTATCCGCATTGGTTGCTCCTTCTTCACTTGGTATTGCAGGATCATCGGCCACCAGTACGGAGTTGGCTAGGTCGACTTAATGAGCACTGCTTCTTGAACCCTCTCTTCTCTCAACTTCTGCAGCACCCTTGGAATCAATTTCCATGGTGGGTGGAGGTACAAGCCTCTCTTTGGCCATACTTGAGTGAATGCATCAATTACTGTCGCATTGGGATCCATCCGTCTGGACCAGTATGTCGGCAGCTTTTTGTTTTCCCCTTTGAAGCAAATATATCTATTCTCATGCTGCCCCACCTCTGTTGTATTCTTTGAAACACCTTCTTGGGAAGTGTCCGTTCGTACACTGGTTTCTGTTCTCTGCTCAGTTTGTCTGTCTTCACGCTCTCTATCCCGGCTATATGTTTGTATCTTACTCTCATGGTGTTGCTGGAACATACTTTCTGAATTTCCAGAGCTAACTGCTGTAGTATCGCTGATGCTGCACCACCTGACTTCTTCGCATACTTTATGGCTGTGGCGTTGTCTGATCGAATCAGGATGGTTGAATATGCGCATTTTTGACTGTGGAGCAATAAGGCAAACAGGATTGTCTGAAGTCCTCTCACGTTGATTGAGTTTTCTTTTTCTTGTTTGGACCAAAACCCTGCTGTATCCATGTCTATACTGTGGACTCCCCAGCCTGTCTCCGATGCGTCTACGAATATCTCTACTGCTAGTTCTTTGAGGATTGGACGGACTATGTCTAGACCATTTCGCAACTCGGCAAATTCCATCCACCATTCTAGTTCTGGTTTTGCCTCCGGTGAGAGGGGGGACAGGGGTGTTCCCATTGTTGTTGGCTTATTCTCAAACTGCGGGCTAAGTCCCGTTGAATGGAACTGGATCCTTAAGAGTGCTTCTTCTATCGCTGGGAACATTGCTGTCATCTTCCCTAGTAATGATGCTATCCACCTGCACAATCCATCGAATCGGAGGAATTGAAAAGGCAATCTGGAATCCGTCTTGGATCACTGATAATGGTCAATTGCGTGTTGTTATCTTCTTCCAGTTGTTTAGAAAGTGTTTCAGTCTGGCTTCAGGTTGAATCCCGTCCTGAGATACCGAGTAAATTTTTTTTGGATTATTTCTTTTTTTTTTATTGTGTTTGTTAACTCTTTTGTATGCTTTTCTTTTTAAGTTTATTTGTGAGTTCACTAATTGGTGCTAGAGGTGGAGTTGGGTTCTGCAGAACTGCTGAATGGGTTCCCCCACCCCCTTCTTCCTCTGTAAGTTCCTCCACGGTCCCCGCAGAAACCTCTTCTGTGGCTGTATGAGTAGGACCCTCTTCCTCTGTTACCTTGAGGTCCTCTAAATCCATCATTGGCAAACCCTCCTGATCTACTTGCTGATGCTTGAGATCTTTGGATAATTTTGTCGTTATATCTAGCTTTTTGAATTCTTTGCACAACTTCTGTAGAGAAGGTCAGCTCTTTGTCTTCGTCTTCTTCGTCCTCTCCGAGTGCAAAGAGGTTTTATGAGAGCTTGAGTGCTTTTGTTGCCACTGCTTTGGCGTCGTTGTCGATTGCTTTTGCACTTGCAAATCCGTAGACTGATAAGCGTCTAGCTTTTTCCATAGTCCGGAGGATTTCATCTTCATCTCCCCCTCCTCTTTCAACGAGGTGTTGCAAATCTTGAAAGATTTCAGACCCTCCTTTTGTCATTGACCTAATCTTTTCGGAATCTTTGTACTTGTTGACGATGAATTGATAGCTGCCAGTGTTGCACTTTTTGTGATCAGGGATAGAGATCTTGTTGATAGTTCTTCCCTTTGTCCATTGCCCTCCTTCATATCGCAAAACGTCTCTTTGGAAGTGTTGCATGTTCTTGGCCAATTCTTTCTTTAAAGATTCTTCCAAAATCCTGAAGGATTTCTTCAGGAAGTACGTAAGTGGCGTCTCTCTCCGCTGTTGATTGCTCCTCTCCTTTTCCTTGCTCATAGATTTTGAGTAATATTTCGACAGTTTCAGGTGTAAGGTCATTAAGGTTGACAGTTGACATAATTAATCCATGTTGTGCGGCTTAGAAAGATATATAGTCGTCCTCCGATTTAGGGAACTACCTTGGTTCCCTCGACACCGTTTCCTATATTTCGTTCGCTAAATCGGTGGATGACTGTAATTCCTTGGATTCTTTCTGGTCAACTCACAAATGACACTGACAGCAGCCAAAACAACAGACGGGTCAGAACTCTCCAGCTTTTCTTTCAATCGAGCAAAACTAAGGCGAAGTGTTTCAGGATACTTGAGAAAGAGTTCATAAAGACCTTCTCTCGAATATAGGTTCGAGAATGATTCAATGTGCTGACCAAGTCAGGGGATAAGCCTCTAGCAAGATCAGGCGTAACAATATGAGAAAGACCGTTCAAGGCTGTTCCCATATCTACCGCATGGGGTGATACCAAGTCCTTTTCTGTTAGATTGGTTGTTAGCACAGGTACGTCAATGTTTTATTAAAACGAAAGAGTGACAGCCAAACAATCGGTACGCTTGTGAATGAGTTTCGCACTCGACATGACTTCCACCATATGAGAAGAAGCCCAAGATATATTGTAGTCAAGCATATGAAGCTGTTCTTTTTTTTCATAAAGAGTATGTCATTTATTCGCGCTTATACGAAGTATACAACATTACATAAACCAACTCGGCAACAGCAATTGATTTGACTTCGTTTTGGATTTCTTATGAACAGGCTGCAATATATTTCTGCTTGTTCTTCTTGTTGGTATTATGCAATAGCCGCTTTATTTAAGAGTGTGCATATTCTTGAGAAATACACTCTTATATTGAGCATACTCTTAAATCAAATGGTATTTTAGCGCTTGAAGCGATTTTCAAGTTGATGGATTGCATTCTTATATTAAACATACTCTTAAATCAAATACTCTTAAATCGAGCGACTACTGTACCTCGTATTAGATCAGTCAAGGACTTTTCAAACATTTTGTTAAGGAACAAAATCATACACTGACGCAGCGAATCTCAGAATCCCCTTAAGCGCAGATTCAACGCCATGCTTAATAGAACTCAACTATTTAGATCACAGGGTTTCAATGAAATTTATCGATTGACAGATTTGCATACAGTCTATTTGCGGAGAAGTCAAGCCTTTTAACAATGCCAAAGTATTGATGAAATCAAACAAGATGTATTTGAAATTTTATTGTATAATATCAACGATAATATGAAGAAATAATCCAGTCTACAAAAGAATAACATGTCTGACTTGTAACCACAGTAGTAGGTGCCGATCCCATTTAAAAATAATCAGTATAACATTCAGCAAATACACGATAACAGTTATTTACTCTGTACCTACTAGCTGTGGCGTTTTGTTCTTGATAAGAACCTCATCGACTACAGGCTTCAAGTATTTTCCGGTAAATGTAGCTTCTGATGATTCAGCAATGCTGATATTGCTGCTGGTCATACTTGCAGTACAAGACCGTAGCCACAGATGATCTTGGTAGCTTTGGCTTGTTACTCTCAAAGCACAGTTTCAAAGCGTCAGCCTCAGGTTTCTTAAGCTATGAGCTGATGCATTTGCTTGGATGGTGCTTGTCGAAAGGGAAGATATGGGATAGAGAGCTAAATCAAATTATTCAGTTGGTGTTTGATCTGAAATAAACAAAACTTTGATAACTTACAGGACGCGCAGACTGTTCAAACAGTTTTCTTGGTTAGCTGCTTTGATACTTTTTGCACGAAAGTTGTGCAGGGCAGTGGTTATATCAATACTATTTACAATGAGCTAAGCATAGCAAGACGTTAGTGAGTTACTGGTATGCATCTATAGTATGTGCTCAAATATACCTTTTGATTGATGGCCCATTCTTTTTGGCCACGTCCCTTAAAATAATTTAGCTTCTTTGTTCGCTTAATGTCACAGGAGGAGACAGAGGAGGTGGCTGGCTCTGAAGCGGCTGGCTCTGACGATGGGCCTACAGAGCAACAGTAAGCGCACAGCCTCTTTCACTACGGCACAAAGACGTTGGGTGAGCTGCAGTCAATTGTGAAAGATCCGATACAGTTGAGTCTATCACATTTAAGTGCGGAAAGCCCTAAATGGGTTTTAGATAAGATGGTTTTATGGTTGAACTTGTTATTGAAAAGAGCAGTTAAAAAAGCAGGTGGTAGACGTTCAAAAGATATAGTTTTTTTTTGAGGTGGCGATTTAAGACAAAAAATACTTATCTTGTTGTCACATGTCGTTTACTTTGCATACGAATTCTTTTGATCATAATCCAATTTTATCAACTTTATGCAAAAGTAAGACGTTTTCTTATCAACTTGGCCTATTGATAAATGAATGTTTTCTCACTTTTTTTTTTGAAAAAAAAGAGGTACTAAACATATCACCTTTTTATCATTTCCTTTTTCTACTTCTTTAAACTGCATAATAAAAGACAGGTTTTATTTTGTATTGTTGCGGGGTCGAAAAGAGAACTACAATAAGCCATAAATCTTTATCTGTATAACAATAGATATACAACAATGAGTTTATGTTATTGTACTAGGGAAATGAGACACGAAACATTATGCTTTAGGACGCTTGGAGATCTTACATTGTAGAGGGACTTGTCAGTATATTTGTTCAGGTTTAGTTTAGAACTGGTTTAACTTGTAAAGATCAAAATAAACGCATACAAGAAAAAACCTGTTTTTATTTAGAATAAGTATATGTTGCTATTTACACTTATGACAATAGTGTGTCCTACACAGGCAACCTTAGTAGGCTACAAGGAGGGGGAGGATCATTTGGCACTATTGTGTTGAGGATATTTTATAGAAAGTTATTCTTTTGGTATTTCAATAAACTTAATCTACAGTATACACGTCTGTAAGATGCGATTCTCGATATTCCAGTTGCCATTCTGTCCATTCATTCACTTTTAGTTCTAAATATAGTATGACGTCTGCTTCTGTTACCCATCATCCAGTTTATCACCAGTATACCTTGAAATGCATTTCACTTACAACAATAAGTGGGCTTGTTTCTTTTTGCTGTTGATACTGACTACAGATGTTAGTGATTAATCACATCTATGCATCATAAATGTTGGTACTCTTGTCTCAATATCTCTCTTATATTTACAAGCAGACGAAATGCCTTAAAACAACCATTCTTAACAAATACTTAACTGTCTTAGTTAAGGCCATTTTTATAACTTCGAGGCCCACTTGTTCTTTCTATCTGTGAATGTCGTCTTGATTAATCAATTGCATCAACGGTTTACACTTCGGGGTTAAATTCTTTCTAACGGCAATTCTAACACAACTCTAGATTCGATCCTATCTCCCAAAAAGTTCAATCACATTTATATCAGTAATTGGGGGCAATCTTTTAATGGTTCATTCGGAAACCTAATCCGCAGCCAGAAGATCATTATGCGAAGCAAGGCTGTAAAGATATATTCATGTATAGAATATAGGCTTTTGTATAATGAATAGAAATTATTGACCCATTCCAACAAATGGACTTCCATGTTTAGTAACCCTAAAGAAGTATGGCATATTAGGAGAATCCTATATCCTGCTGCTCTTTTCATCAATGAGGAGTCACGTTAACTAATAAGAATATACTGTTCTAATATACGACGGAAAAAGATAAAGCATTCCTTTAGAATCTGTATAAACCGTATTGTGAAAAGAAAATTTAGGTGTTGCTTATAATCTTTAGGGCCAAACTAACTAGCTCTATTACAAATGGGTTATACATGCAAGCTACTTGAATTAAGAACAGGGCATTGTTGTGTATGTCTCATATGTATACTCTATTCAGCCAATCGAATCAGATTTTTCTGAGCTAGTTGGATGTAACAAGTTATTTCAATAAACTATTTTAGCATCCACTTGTCATATCAAACTAGATTCAGTATAGCTGGCATCATTATTTTTTTTTTTACCTTGACAAGTCATGAATATCCACAGCCACTTCATTGGTTGAACCTGATAACAGTTGTCTCTTGGATTAGAATCTACCTCCTTAGGATGAGTAGATGAAACGGTCATTAGTTCATTTCGATTACTATATTTTTATCTTGGCCATTAAGCTCTGAATCTCTTTATATGACAATAAGGTTATAAGTTCGTGATGTATATAGATTCTATATGTTTACAACGTATACCTTTCAGCTTGTATAAAATTATTTTCCTTGGTGAAAATAGTCAATGTCTTCAACTCGGATAGTGAGTATAGAGTAATTGCCCTTTTTGCATTTGGTTATGATTCCAAGTTCCCGACAACGAAACAAGCTATGCTGCTAGTTCCAAAAAAAAAAAAAGAGCACGAAGAAAGAGAAGGAGAATCTGGCTTTGAGCTAATCAGAAGCGCAAGACATACACATGCAAGTATAATGGGAATGCATTATTGGTTTAAAACAAGAGACTATATCCAAGCCAGCAGTTGTGTATGTACCCTATTCCTGCGTCTGATGACTCAATCAAATGAAATCTATACCCACCTAAATCACCTATCTCTGGGTGTATTAAAAGACATGACAAAAAAAAAGCCAGACTTAATGCATCTCTAGAAGATCAATACCTTTTACTAGGGAGCTGTCAAAATGATACACACACACACACACTCAACAAATGTTCTCAAGCTGATCTCTTATACTCGGATATCTAAAGCAAATGAAGGAACTCTGCAAACTACTGATATTGGTGTAGACAGTCTCCAAGATGTTGGTGTTCTCACATAAACAAAAATAGAAATGAAAACACTATAATTGATGACAATCCATAGCCATTTTCTGACGCCATTATTTCAGGATACAGTCATTCTCCCAGGTTCAGAGAATGGCATTGGTTCCCATAAATTGGTTCCATAAATCAAAGTCGCATGCTAAATTTCGTCCCTTAGATCGGGGAGTTGACTGTGATATTATCAGCAAAAAGAGCCGCCTCATCTGGATAAGAAAGCCTAATAAGGAATGGCTGTTCTGCTATAGCCATTAGTCACTGATTGATTTCTCCCCTTTAATTCCTGCCCTCGCGTCGCACTTGTCTGCGATGTATGTATGTAGGACAATATTATCTTACACAATAAAAAAAACCTTATTTATAGATATTTCTCAAAATGACAAAAAAGAATTAATACGCACTATTTTACAGAAATTAAATAGCTTAAATTTGTACATATTAGGATATTTTCAACATTTTTCATCAACATGTTGACCAATGTTACAAAGGATAAATCGATTGTGGAACTTCAAACCTTTTTGCTATCTAAGACAAGAAGGGCTTTCTGAAAGTTCTTTTGGGGCTAAGTTTCCGTTCAGAGTATGAATCATAAAAAGCCTTTCACAAGAAAACCTTTTTGCGTTTAAGGTTGCCTGATAGCAAAGCTTAAAGCCTGACAATTGGTTTAGACTCTGAAACACTAATAAGTAATTATCGTCGTCATCTTTTCTTGTCCAATTCGGGAGTTCTTGACCCTCAAGAGACCTTTGATCTCTATTTGTAGTGTGATGGTACATCAATCTTCTGATTGTGCTGAAGAAGAATTTTGATTGAGCCCAAGAAGTTTGACTTTCATGCAAATTCGTACAGGAAGAACTTGATCTAATATGATACATACAAACAGTTGCTTTTCATGTCAAGGTGTACCACAAATAAAGTTCGTTCTAATCAACTGGCTTGCCTGTATGACATAAAAACAAAAGGAAACTTGCATTCGGTGTCTTTACAAAAAAAAAGTACAATTAATTATACCATTGTTTTTGTGAATTAGTCCACGAAAAAAAAAAAGACCATAAGATTCATTGAATTCGCCTCTGCTTTTTCTAGCAATCAAAGCAAATATAATGAGAAAAAAAAATAGGACAAGCAAACAAATACACCTCAAATTCCAATGCATTGAAGACATGTAATCCTTCATATTGTCTGATTTATTGATATGTCGTACAAGTAGTAAAACCTATCAGATTGATTATTGGAAGACAAGAAAAAAGATATTAAAAAGAAAGACTGAAGGCTGCTTTTCCATCATTTTGTTTTTCTTTTCATAGAAAAAAACATGAAGTACTTTTATCGTATTCTCTTTACCCTCCTTGCTTATGCTACACTCTCGTTAGCAGCTACTATTAGCGTTTGCCGTACATGTAATCACAAGACTGTCTCTGCTGCTTTGGCTAGTATTCCCGGTGGATCTACTGAATACAGAATTGACATTGCTCCTGGTGTTTACCATGAAAGGGTTATTATCAGTCGCTCCAACATTATTTTGGCTAAGAAAGGTAATGGTGAAGTCGTCATTGAATATGCCATTGGTCACGACACACAAAATTCTGGCAGCAATGCTTCCAACATGGCCGTTGTTACTATCACCGGTAGCAACATCCGATTCTACGATATCACAGTTGCCAACACATACAAGCAGACATTCAACATTGCTAATGTTGCTATTAGCATTCAGGGCAAACAAGTTGGCTTCTACCGTTCCAAGGTTTACGGTTTCCAGGACACTTTATTGATCAATGAAGGTGCTACTGCTTACTTCAAGAGTTGCCACATTGAAGGCAATGTTGACTTTATCTACGGTTACGGTATTGGTAAGTTAAAACGAAATCAGTAACAAGAACAAGAGAGTTAAGATATATTTCTCTATTAATGAACAGGTTACTTCCAGAACTGTAATATTGCTTCTAACGGTGCTGGTTATGTCACTGCTCAGAAAAGACGCAATCCTAATAATGAAGGTGGTTTGTACTTCAACAGCTGTTACATTGTTCCTACTCTCCCCTCAGGCCCTATTGCTAAATCTGCTAATCCATCTCTTTCATTCACTTCCACCTCCAAGACAGATAATACTTGTTACTTGGGTCGTCCCTGGAATCAATACGCTCGTGTTGTCTATATCTATTCCCACATTGGTGCTCATATAAAGCCTGAGGGTTGGACTACCTGGACCCGTACCAGTCCTAACACTTCCAACGTTCTCTTTGGTGAATATGGTAACAGTGGTCCCAGAAGTTCTCTTACTAACCGCAAATACACTACCAAACTTACTCCTGCTCAAGCCGGTCAATACTCTGTCGGTGGCATCTTCGGCTCCACCTCATGGATTGATACCACTGTATGAATTAAGGAAAGAGTATTCCGTTTTATGGATTGATGCCATTGTTTTATTAAAGTATATAGTTTTCCATTTCAATAAAGTCATTTGACAATTTCATTCTGTTCTATTATGTCAATTGATAAAGATCGAGTGCTATAAAGCAAAGTAGAAATTAAGCTCAAGAGCATTCAAGTTGGCTGTGATAAAAAAAAATTAGCTTAAAAGTAGCTTAATAGACTTATCGTTTAGCAATTTAAATGACTGAAAACTAAGTGCTTCAGCTACTTTTAAGTCAGTCATTTCATTTTTTCACCATGGTCATAAAGAAGAAGCTTGTATCATGGGCTTCCGCTGCTAAGCAACTCAAGCTGTATCTGATATTATAACCTTCTGATCTGTCAGTTTTATCTGTCCAAATTTCTGTTCAATTGTTGTAAACTAGATAGTATCAACAATATCCTACGTTTCTCCGTTTGTTTCAATGTATCATTGTTTGAGCGTCTCTCTATTTTCTGCTTTGATTACATTTCATCCATAAATGCGAGCCAAGACCTATTGCTTATTTAAGCAAATAAAAATGCAATGCTATCAAAGCAAATGAAAAGGCTAAGAATGTCTATTCCATTGGAAGAAATAGGGAGGTTTAATTACTGTGTTTGACGCAGTATTCGAAATCTAAAGACTTCATTCAACAAAACTGTATGAATGCTATGATATATGTGTTTGTACAATGTAATTTTCCTCTTATTTTAAGACAAAAAAAAAAGAGAGAGGGAATCTAAAGAAAAGAAAGACAATAAAAAAAAAGTACTTTATGCTTGACATAACCTCATTTCCTTCTTAATGATGTGTGGGCTTAGAACCTATCGATAAAACCATTTCCATGTTAGATACAATAACACAATCAAGAGATCATCATTTACCATCCACTCTCAAGTTTCTAGTCGCTGAAGGAATACGAACTGTAATGCCATCCAATTCATCATTCATCTCTACTTGACAGCCTAAACGAGAACTATGGAGGCACAACTTTTTAGTAGAAGTTTATCCTGCTTTCCTGATTATGCCTTACGTTTCAGTCAAGCCAAAAGCTAAATCCAACATGTCGTTTTCTTCGTCCGTAGGCTCTTCCATCTTGTCATAATATTCGGGTTCACAAATAACATGGCAGGTTGAACATGCCAATGAACCTTCACAAGCGCCTATCCATTATTGCCCTCTTGTATCAGCCCTCTGCCTATTCTTTTTAATAAAGAACTTACATTCAAGCTCAATATCGTAACGTTGAGCAAGGTCTAACATTGTGTCGCCTTTAGTTGCCTTTACATCAATCTTTTCTCCTTCTGCTGTGATAAAGTGTACTGTGTAAGGTCTATTTTTGTTTTGTTTTCAGAAACCGTCTATACTCATCAGCTGATCCTTTGTTTTCAACTTACCCTTCACCGCGAGAAATGCCTGATTTACCATGAAACATGCCTATATAAACGTCAGTTGATTGCTCATTTCTATTCTTCTGAATCTCGAAACCATACTTGGTGTTGTAGAGAAAGCTCTTACTGAAGTAGGCTTAAACAAAGTTTTGGCAGTAAACAAACGTAACAACGACATGTTATGTCAAACAAGAAAAAGAAAGAGAGAGTAGGGGGAGAGAGAGCAAGAAGAAGAAGAAGGTCAAGAAGACAATAAAAAAAATGATATTAGAGATTGGTTGTCAAAAAAAAAATAAGCGGGGAGGCTCGCAGTTGATCTTGATTGGCTTTTGATTATTTAAGGCTCAGAAAAGCCACTCTGAAGTTTTATCTTACATGCAAAGCTGGTTTGATTTCAGCCAGGTGAAAACAATACACGATCGAAATCATAACCTTAGATTTGCAGATACTTTATAAAATTGAGTCAGTTCAGACAATGTATTCCCACGGAAGATGCGTTAGTAGCAATTGTGTATACACAAGAAAACTTTATTTCAAGCCGGAGGAAACTCCATTAATTTACCCGTATAAAGTTTAGAGAAGAAGCAGTCTATTACTTTTCAAGCTTTCTTAATGATTTACTTTTGAGTTTTGGCCGTTTTTGAGTTTGCTTGTCTTTTTGAGACTCGCCTGTGGTTTTGCTGTTTCTTAAGATAAAGACAGTGTTCTAACTTTTAGAAGAGATTTATCAAATCCAAAGCAGACTTGTTTAGTCCTCTGCCTCGACAAAGAGAGAGATGAAAAGCAGTACTAGGCTGGTTACATCATACTTTGACAGAGTTGTTGGCGAGCATATGAGACAATTGATTTTCAATATATTACACTACATTATACTGAAGTTGACTGATGATAGCATAGTTTCTGAGATGTTGCATCAGAAGATTGTTGAAATTGGTCTGCTCTAAATAGACACTAGAGAAGTGAAAGATAGAAAGGGCTATTGTACAAGCAACAGATCATGATGAAATTCCACAAGAGTACATTAATGACAGTGTCCAGCTATTTAGTATGTCCTAACATTACCATCGCAAAGGCAATAGATATTTAGTTTTTCAAACGTTTAGATATCTGAAATTTTTCCTATGCCAGTTGTATGCAGTTTAGAATGTTGACTAGTTTTGCCATTGCTCTTATCTGGCAGGCTATCTTTTTCGACTCCTTGTGAAGCAGCTCCTCAGCTGGTAGGAAGGAAAGGCAATATACGGTATTATTGAATAGTGCTCTATTTGACAATAGCTGTATCTCATTGCTAGTTTGTCTGTGTATGTGATTCGAATTGGGATATTTGTAAGACAATGCTTGGAGGATCTATTTATATGCAATAAATTAAATGAGAAGATAGAACTCTTAGAATTTAAGTTTAGAAAAAAGACCTTATTGAAAATGTACATATAATGTTAGAGATCAAACGCATTCTTGAGCATACTTTTTCTTGATTCACATCAAGTGTGTTGATTGTCTTTTTTTGGGTTGGATACGTATTCACTTTAGCTACTCATGTAAATGATCTGACTGAAACGCTAATTTTTGCGCCTATCGATTTGGTAGACAAGATCTTGCTTATGCGACATTGTCTATCTAGACAAGAATAAAGCGGCTAAAGACTTCCTCACAATAGTCTCCTTACTGAAATTATGACACTCTATCCTTTGACATAACTCTAATTCTGGTCATGATGGGATTCGCCCTATGTGCTTGCTACTGCCTATTGTAATATAAGACAAAAGAGAGTGACATATAAAATATCATGACCAAGAGTTTTTTTTTTCATTTATGCTCAAAACTTGTAGAGCCATAGGGAATAAAGACACTGTTATCTTGATCATGTATTCCTTGAACCGTTTCATTTGGCATTACATTACATGTACCTGTATATCTACTGATATAGCCATACCAAATACAGACAATTTATGCCTATTTAAACAATTGAGAGGGGAAGGAAAGCTCGTTCTATAATGAGGCTATGGTGGTAGATGTATAAATAACAACTTGGTTTTATCTATTTGGCTTAAACTACTTAAAATGTATGATATTCAGGCTTATAATTAGAATACTGACAGGTAGCATTTGATTGGTAACTTTTGCATCGCCGATGTAATTAAATATAATAATAAGCCCTTAAACTTCTTCCTTTCTTTTTCCCTTTTTGATTTTTTTTTGAAAAGAGATAAATGAAGTCATTACTACTACTTTCGAGCTGTCTGACTGTACTTACTAGCACAGCTCTGGCTGGTCTCTTTAGCTCACAAGAAGAAGTAGAAGAGACTGTAAACCAAATTGTAGTATTTGGTGACTCCTATTCCGATGTAGGCAACAAACAGCGACTGTCGAATGGACCTCTCTGGAGTGAACATCTAGCTGCAGGGTGGAATGCTTCTCATTACAACTTTGCCTTTAGTGGCGCTGTCTGCAACAATACCATGTACGCTAAGCAACCTTTAAGCGAACACTATATACCGAGCATTGTAGATCAAGTAGAGATGTACTATAGACAAAATTATTCATTTCATCAAGAGACAGCTGTTTCCTTTTGGGTTGGTGTCAGTGATGTCTACAAGATTTTAGAGACACATGAAGGTACAACTAGAAATGACTTTGGGGGGTTTTTTTACATAGATAACTCATGTATCTTATAGACCCTGATGTCATTCAACAGGAATTCAAGAAAGTAGTTGACTGTATTGGCACTAACTTGGTAAGCAGAAGATAAGCAAAAAGAAGAAAACATAAACTTATACTCGCTTCCTTAAACAGCGTTATGTGCGACAAGCATTTTCACATACAAAGTTTATTGTATTTAATGTACCACCAATGGAATACATGCCATTATATGCCCATACTGAAGGGGCAAAAACGAAGAAAGATGCAGTGATTCAACTGAACGAAATGCTAAGAAAAGATATTGAAAAGATGAACAAACACCTCCAGGCAATTGAGTTAGATTTAGTGGATGTACACAAGTTGATCCAGGATATTGTAGACAAGCCAGGATTATTTGGTATTCAGAACCCTCAAGATGCTTACTGGGATCACTGTCAGGGTCAATGTGCTGATCCTATCGACAGTTATGTTTGGTGGGACAAGACTCATTTGACAGGTGGCATACATCGGCTGATAGCCAACAGCATTTTAATGTCTGGCTCTTTGGCTAAAGAAACTTACCTTGATGATCAGCTGAATGTTCAGCAACTGTTAGACCAACCTCACTCTATCTACCGATCACCTACCTTTAAGGCGCATCAAGCAACAGGTCTGATGGATCGATTGATTGCTGAAATGAACCAAAAGCAGCACTCAACAAATCAAGGCAGTGACAGTGATCTCAGTCAAGACGAAACCAGCAGTAGCAGCAGTCATTCTCAACTAGCTTATTTAGCTATCGCAGGTGTTGCTATTGTTGGTATAGCTGCATTTATTGTCAAAAAGAAGAACAAGACAGGTCAATTGGCTGCTTTATCTGGTTTGATTCATAAAAACAATCAAGACCGTGGACGATTCATGCCTTTGCGTAATCTAGATTCTGAAGTTTAAATCTTCTTTTGTTTTAGGAAGGATGTTTGTTGTCAATCATGAACAATAAAATGAGACAACATTATAAAGAGAGTGTTGACTACAATTGTATTTCTTTCTTTCTTTCTCTTCAAATACTTTGTACGATGAACCAGCTAGATTTAATGACACAAGAATCCATTGCCTGTGTTCAACCAGCTAAGATCACACTTCATAGTCGCAGTCAAGAACGAGAGAAAAAGAAGAGAACAGTGACCTCTTATGATACACAGACATCTGATTACCTTAAATCAGTCTTCTTTGAGATCTATAGCTGTCAAAACAAACTGACAAAACAACAAAGGTTTGAAGTTCAAAGGCGGACAGGCTTACCATCTCGCAATATCACCTATTGGTTCTCAAACCACAAGAGACGGTTTAAGGATACCCTAAAGATCTATAGAAATACAGTCAAGGCATCCAATGGTGCTATCAAAAGCTATAGAGACTTTGTTGAATACCGCATAAGACAAGGATTACCTGAACACATCACTCAAGAGGAATTAAATGTGTTACAAAGAAAGAAATCTCAGTCACTTGAATAAAATTATTTTATTTTGACAACATTTCTTTCTTTCTTTCTTTTAATATTATATTTTGATTTTAATAATGAATAAAGGAGACCAAGTGATAGAGAACAAAGAGGATTTCGAGACAATAGAAACAACCAATCAGACAACACCCTTTGCTTGGCTGCAATTGGCCTTTGTGATCTTATTAAACATGTCTATCAATCTAAGATGGCTAACATTTAGTCCTGTTGCCTCTATTGCTGCTAACTATATGGACGTAAATATGTCTGCCATCACTTGGCTTGCTAACTGTGCTACATTGATCTTTATTGCTATCAGTGTCTGTACAGGCTGGTTGTTTGAACGATATGGTATCAAGACATTAGTAAGTACAATTCATCTCATAAAACCAGTTTGGATCTATTGTAACACTCTGTTTAGTTTCTTTTAGCAGGCGCTACTAATACGCTAGGTGCTTGGATTCGTTATTTTGGTACATTTGCACCTGTTCATCAGCGTTATGCTATCATTATGTTTGGCCAGGTAAAAAGATGAAAAAGAAAGATCTGATTGATATTGACTGAAATGTTAGTGTGTTGCTTCTATTGCCGAACCTTTCATTATGAACATCAGTACACATGTAAATCATCTTGTTTAACTGCGAAATCATTCTTCTTACTAAACGCTCTGTCTTCTTAGTTTGCGGCTGTTTGGTTTTCAAGTCATCATCGTGTGACAGCCAATTCACTTCAAGGTGAAGATCAGATAACTAAAATAAACGAAAGTGAGCTGACTTTTAAATTTTAGTGATACCTTTGGGTATGATTATTGCTACCTTATCGATGCCTAAACTTGTCTTGAGTCCAGATGACATGCCCAGAGCTGTAAGTAGAATGCCTCTCATATACATACACACTCTGTTTGTATAGGCCAATTACTAGATTATACTAATATTCTTCCTCTCTCAGTTGTTGATTACAGCCTGTATCTCTACTGCCTTTAGTTTGCCTTTCCTTGTACTCCCTGCTGGCCCCAAAGTGCCTCCAACCGAAAGCGCCAAAGTTGCTCGTCTTACCTTCCGTCAAAGTTTGGGGCTACTACTAAAGAACCGTAACTACATCTTGTTGATCTTTGTCTTTAGTATCAGTTTTGCCATGTTCTCATCAATTGTGGCCATTACCACAAGTATCTTTGTACCTCAAGGATTCAATAATGTTCAAGTGGGCTTGGCTAGCTTTGTACGTATTATCAGTGGTGTAGGCGGTGCTATCATCGCTGGTCGAATCACGGATTGGACAGGAAGACATGCTTTGGTATTACAAGTTTCCACCTGTATGACTGTCGTCACTACCATCATTTTATACCTTCAAGGTAAAGTAAGAAAACGACAGATTGAACTGTGACTAATATGTATGTAAAGACAAAGTGAATACGTATGCTTTTATGATGGTGTCTTGCTTTTTGAATGGTTTATTTGTATTTTTAATTTTACCCATCTCATTAGAATTAGCAGCTGAATGCACCTTTCCAGTCTCTGAATCAGTCAGTGCTTCAGTCCTCTGGCTTGTCTCTCAAGTCAGTGCATTCTGTACTACCTTTATTATGGACGCATTGCGCGCTGGTCCCGATGCAACCCCACCAAATAATATGAAGCATGCACTTATTTACGCTATTGTTCTCTCTTGCCTAGGTGCCATCCCTTCCTTGTTCCTCAAGTCTGACCTGAAGCGTATTCGACATGATCAACAAGCATAATAAAGCAGATATCATTGACTCTTAGTTTTTATTAAGCTCTATTTCTTCTCAACTCCTGTACTTCAGCCTCAAGTGCAGCACAGGCAATTTCCACCTGTAAATTCTGACTGATCAGATCAGACCATTTGTTTTCCAAAGACTGAAGCGAAGCTGCAGCTTGTGTTTGATCCTGTTTACGTTCTCGATTGACTTCAAGGATCTGTTGACGCACTTGTTCTGTGTTACGCTGGATAGTCTTTAAGTCTGCTTCTAATTGATAGTTGTGTACTCGCCAAGCATTAGCACCATATTTCTGAAGTAATTCCAAATTGAACATACTATAAGGATAGGGTTAAGGGGGGATATTTAAAGGGTAAGAAAAGATAGATTACCTTCCAGCTTGAGATTCAAGTTGGGATTTCGTATTGTTGACAGCTGCCTTCCAGCCCTCTATATCATTTTCGTCTTCAGGACCTTGAAGTTCATATCGTTTTGTGTCCAGTACATCTAAAGGCTCTTTCTTTTCAACTCGCTCTAATTCTTGTTTTAACAGACTGTTCTTTTCGAATAGATTTGCAGTCAGTGGTAAAGAAGAGCGTTCTGTGCGTTTCATTCGACGCATTTCCTGCTCAATCATTCTTTCCACTTGTGCCTTGAGATCTAACATAGACGATGAGTATCTGGTGCTGTAACCGAGTTATTATTTTATTTACTTTCATCAGCTATATCACGATCCACATCTGGTTTGAATAAAAATAAAGTTGTAAGTAATAAGAATGATATTAGAAAAAACGTGATGAATTACATGGTAAGGCATCAATATCCACATCGGGTCTGCTGGGTCCTTCAATAGCGTAGGTTGTCATAGTTTACGTGTCAAATAATGCGTATATAAAAAAAAAAAAGCAATGAGACCAAATAAACTTAGTCACAGCATTACAAGAAAAAAAAAACTAAAGTGGAGCTGATGATTGGTTGAGATATTGAAGGATGTTGTTACCAAAAGGTGTTTATGTGCTTTTGAACGCTTGGACCTCTTCAGAACTTAGATCTTGGTGTGCAAGGCCTTCAAGAATAGATCTCTTTTCAAACCTTTACATTAGCGAGTCCGACAAGAAAGCTGATTGTGATAGAGTCAAAGAATTCATATGTATAACATTGATAATCAATCATAATGTATAGCCTATAGAGTTTGTTCTGCTGTATTGACCTCAGCATACATCTTATTGAGTACAGACTGTATATCACTCAATTGTGTAGTAGATGCTATTCTCTTTGCCTTCGACAGCTTGAAAGCAGCTTTGGCTTTTATGACCACGTCTACGTATGTCTTTATGCTGTGCTAAATTTAAACGGCTCCCCTTTCCTGAAAACAAAACTATTATTGTATACATTCTATCATCTCTACTCCCTCTACTCCTTTTTATTTTATCATTCCACCGGCTTTTTTTTTTGGCCGCGCTTCCTTATAATGTATTACACTAAAGTGCCTCTACCAACTATAAAGCATAAAGCTTTACTCTAATAACTATATTCTTTTTCTCTCGCTTTTATGATGTAAACCAGGATTAGTCTTTTAAATAAATTGATTAAAGAAGTTAATCTGATACCTCAAAGAACTAACTATTTCACGATGCTTGGTGGACGACATAGCTGCTTGATAGCTGATGAGCAATCCATTTCCTTTCTATTAACTCTCTTCCCACATGTTATTCGAAATAAGCCAACTCCATCTTTCTTTGTACTTGAGTTTTATCTATCCTGGTCTTAGTTTACTCAGTTCTCTGTCAGTAAAAACCAGAAATGGATTGAGGTTTGGTGGAAGAGGTATACCAAAATTTTGCCACTTGAAAGTGCTTAATGGCTCTAATAACCATTCAACATATTGATTTTAAGAGAAAGGAAACATTAAAGGCTGCTTTTGCGTCGTTCCCACTAAAATGACATAAGAGAGAAGGAATACTAGAAGAGTTGAGAATAACGATTCCCTTGCTAATCATATTTAGAATAACCTCGATTGCTTTCGTTTTCCCAAGATGACTGACCCTCTCAAATTTACATCTCTTCATGTACTCTTGCCTCATTCAAAATGTCAGACATAGCTGTACATGATGTGTTTATATGGTTAACATCACTAATGAGATTAGAAAGCTAAGAGGCTTGTGATTTGGGGAGGTTCCCATAGATATTTGGGTGGTACCAACAGCAGCCTCGGTAAGAAGAGCCAATAATAGACAACAAAGGCCGATCGGGTATCAAGCCATTGATCAGGTTCAAGAAGCCCACGCAACGGTAGGTTTGAGAGACTAATATGAAGAGCGTGCAATGTGTGCAACAAAATATATAGATGTTTCAGCCTAAGCTATATTTAATATTGGAATGCAAAATTTTGATAGGATTATATTAACTATCATAAGGCAAACTGGTGGTGATATAGTTCTCCATGCATAGAGCAGAAGCATATAGGTTAGCAAAGATATTCTTCACGACAACTTCTCTCAATACAACGACAATTGCCTTAGTGAAGGAAGATGGGATGTAAAGTTTGTGAATTACTAAAGTTGGTTAAATGCATACGATGCAAAAAGTTGCCAAAAACTTTGGAATATGTTGATGGTGAAGCTCAATTTTGTTTGTATCTATTCCCCTGATCTGTGAGTCTAAATTTAAACTCATAGGGCACTGACAATTTGACTGTTATCTGCGAGAACAAAATAAGGTTACATCGCCTCACTGAATAGAAACGAGGCGCTGTCGCAACCCTGTGCTGAGTAAGCCCATTTCAGTCGTTTGTTTGTCAACAAAAGATTAACAGGCAGTAATAATTATATACTTGTATGCCGGTGCTACCATGATTGTAATGCGTACATCATAGAACTATAGGAAGAATACAAATACGATTACAGCTGGTCTTTATTCTTGCTTTGAATTTTTTTTTCTAAATATATCCACTACTTGGTGTTATTTTTGTCATGACTAGACACATTCGAATGTTTCACTTAATGTATTAATGCAGTCGCCACAGACAAAGAGAAGAAAGAAAAAAAGAAAGGCCACGGTCGAATTGATGTGGAACAAAAAGAATTTCTAATAAATTTATAAAAAAAAGAAGTACTAGAAAAAGAAATAGAGAACTA
This sequence comes from Choanephora cucurbitarum, assembly GCA_025331435.1. NCBI lineage: Eukaryota > Fungi > Mucoromycota > Mucoromycetes > Mucorales > Choanephoraceae > Choanephora > Choanephora cucurbitarum. Next base: position 92,399 of record JAIWNI010000051.1, read on the forward strand.
GAAAAAGAAATAGAGATCTACACATTTTGCCTAATAAGTGAATGGCTTGATATCCGTTGAGTAAGAAAAATTGCTACTTTAGAGGACATTCCGATCTCTTTGTAAGTGACTGGTGCTATGTAGAGAACATTGGTTCTTCCGGTATATCTGGAGATCCAATTGACTTTCTTATTTTAGGATGATCCAAAAAGGAGTTGACTTGTGCTTTTTAAAAGATACAATTCCGATAGAATTGATTATAGGCACCTTAGAATTCGTACTTTTTTTTTGCGTATAAAAATTATTCTCTGTTTCTGTATGAGTGTATTTGTCTCTTTTGCTTATATAAAAAGAGTCCTTCGCCTTCTTTGGTAACAAGCGATACGTTGTACAGATAAACCTGACGGTCTTTGAATTGTAAATATAAGCTACTTGGTTGGTCGATCAAAGAAATTGAAGGCACCACTTGGTGCCACGAGACATCGTGTTCTTACCTTTTCTCTTTCGGCAATCTCCTCTTTATGTTTGTCGTCAGATCAAAACTCCTCTTTTTATTGTTCGTCATTAGATCTCTTCCGGATAATTTTTTTCTTCATCAAGTACAAATAGCATAAGCGTTACCTAGGCTTTCTTCTGCTTTTCTCTTCTGTATTTTTGTTTCTTCAAAGATTGTAAATGAAATTCATAGCCCTTTCAACCTTGGTCTCTTTGGCGCTTTCCGGTGCCTTGGCCGCAGATGTTCAATATTCTGTTGTTGCATTCCCTTCTGGTAACCAAGGCGTTTCCGTTTCTGTTGGTGGAAAGACTGTTGCCCTTCAAAAGAGCAATGTTCATCCCAACCTTTTCACTGGTACTGCTCCTTTCGGCGACACCTACCAATATGTCATTACCGATGGACAAAACAATCAAGCAGAATCCACTACCCGTAAGCTTGCTGCAGGTGTCACCGCTACCGGTAACGAATTCTTCAACCGTTCTCAAACCATCTTCAATGTACCTTCCCTCCCTCAGGCTTATAACCCTCAATATCCTAGTAAGCTACAAACTGAAAACAGAATTGGTATAGAATACGCAGTCTCACAATTAGTTTTTCTTTTCTAGCTTTGTTCACCAATTTGAACAAATCAAACGAAATTGCAACCATCATCATGACTGTTAACTCAACTGCCTTGGACGCTTTCAACAAGGATCCTACTGCCAAAAATGATGATGCCCAAGTGACTGACTTTGCTTACATCAGCAACAAGGAAGTCTATACCCTTCAAAATGGTGGCTTGAGTACCAGTGGTCAATCCACAAAGGACTTCTCAAAGCAATCTTGGGCTATTGATTTCAACAAGTACAACAAAAATGCTACTACCAAGAACCTTTTGTTTGGTCGTACAACCTTAAAGCTCCGTGCTGAAGAAACAGATGCTACTTTCGCGTAAGACAGAAAAAAAAACCACCCTATAACGCCATTTAATTTGTTTTGATGTTATTTTTAGACGTGAAAAGTTGACACTGGATATGCTTGCTGCCGCTGGTGGTGCTACACTCTCCAGTTCTTGGACTCGTGTCTTTATCAACAACGAGCCTTACGGTCTCTTCTTGTTGATGGATGATGCTTCTACTCATTTCATCGATGCTGTCTTGCACGGTGGTGATTTCAAGTCCTCAAATACAGGTAAGAGGGCATTATAGCAGCACATTTGATTTCCCGCTTCTTTTAATTTACATTGTTTCGTTCTTCATTTTAGGTGTTACCTATAAAGGCAATGCTTTATCCCCTGAAGTCGAAGGCAACTTAGTTTATGTTGGTGATGATGCTACCAAATACTCTGAAGATATCTACAAACTTGCTGACAACGGTGAAGACAAATCCATTAGCAAGAAGAACAACAGTCAAACCAAGATTATTGACTTTTGTAAGCGTTTGAGCGAAGTAAACGTTCAAGATGCCACAGACGCTCAGCACCCAGGTAGCATTGCCAATTTGGTAGACCCTCAAAATACTATGATCCATTTGGCCATCAACTATCTTATTGGTTCCTGGGACGGTTTCTGGTACCAAGCCAGTAACTACTATCTGAACAATGACCTTGCCACCAACAAATGGACTCTCATTACCTACGATTTCGATGAAGTTTTTGGTAACGGCATTGAAGATCAAAACATGAACACTGTTTCCTACAAGAACTATTCTCGCTCTGGCTCCAAGCGTCCTTTGGTCGAAGCTTTCATTAACAACAAATACTACGATGGTCTCTTCCAAGATACTCTCAAGACCATTGTCAAGCGTTTCTTCAAGCCTAGCACTGTTGACCCCCTTCTTCAAGCCTGGTCTGATATGTTGAAGGAGGATATTGCTTGGACACGTACAATTGCTGGTAAATCTCAAGGTACAAAGACTGCCTATACTGTCAAAGAATTTGAAGATGGTTTGCTCGGTAACAGTACTTCCTCTATCAGCCAATGGGTCTCTAAGCGCGTCTCTTCTCTTACTACTCAACTCAACTTTACCGATAAGGACGACCTCCCTGCTTTAGCTGCTTATACTCAAGGTACTCACTTGGATGCTAATGGCAACGTCGTTAGCAACAACAGTAACGCTACTGCTGGCACCAATGGAAGCAACACTGGCGGAAGCTCTTCCAACACCAGCAACGGCAGCAGCGGCAATGCTGCTTCTAAGTCTGGCAGTGCTACTAGTGCTGCTACCTCTCTCAAGATTACCTCTGCTGTTAGCCTTTTGTTTGCTGCTGGTCTTGCTGTAGTCTTAAACTAATCGTGTATACAATCTATTTTCCTAACAAAAAAAATCGTATTATATCTAACTTAACTATAATTTGCTTTAATAAATATTCCACTCTATTGTTTCTTTTTTTTTCTATTTCCTTGCTTCAAAAAGTATATAACCACATGTTTTGCCTACTCTTTCAGAGATAGCGATCATTAGACTACAGTTCTCGGCCCTTATTTCAGCGTGAAACACAGAATAAATGTGGTATCACGCTACGCTTCACAAATAAACTCTCTTTAAAGAGTAGTCATGATGTCACGTAATTTACAAGAAACAAAAGAGAAAGAGAGGGATTGCGTACTAAAAGTAGCATGATGCAATTAACTCAGCCTTGCAAACTCGTTCAAGCGTAAAGAACAACAATCAAAAGAAAAAGGAAGACAGAGAGATGTGTGCTTATGAAAGAAAGTAGCAAATGTTTTTGAAGGAATATTCAAATGAGACATGCAAACTGCATCTGCGATCAAATATTTTTTGGAACACGCAGATTTCCATTGCAAAAGAAGATGAAAAAATTTTATGCGCTAGAAGCCTATAGTCACTAGAAGCTGAAGAATAGAGCGTGTCCTTAGTTACGATCTTATGAGTCCATTCGTTAAAAACATATTTGTCATTTTTGATTATATTTAACTTTTCCAGCGCATAATGGTTATACATAAATTCGAAAGACAAAACTTATGACTTACACAAAAAGTACTTCGATTTGTCCGTATGGCTTTAAAATATATCCATTCAAGGGATCTCGCTCTTCATCCGCTATTAGGCAATGTTACGAACCATAACATAAATCAAGATTATCAAAGTAAAGCGTATATATAACAACCTCTCGTTCTGATAGGCGTTTGATTTCAATGAGATGCTTTACCTACAAGCAGACAAACATTGGACCTGCAATTTGATGCTGTCCTTGACTTGTCATAACACGCTAATGTCATTTGCTGAGTAGTGGCACAGTTGATCATTACTGCTGAAGTTGAATTTATGTTTTGAGGAATAAAAGAAAATCAGTTTGCTAAGAAGACATTTAACACTCGATAACTAAATATTCTACACTCGTATAATACTGTTCTTGTCAAATAACACATTGCGTACATTTCTTCTTTATTTCATAGGAAGAGTGCCTTGTAGTTTTGGATTAGAAGTTTCGGCTAAATAAACGAAATTACTGAATCAATACCCTGCAAGTTTTTTGTGTAACTAATAATACGCCTAAGAAAAATAAACAGGAACAAAAGATTCTGTGGGATTTGAATTGCTACACAGAGGGACAGAAACCCACGGTAACACAACCTTCTAAAGAAAAGTAGAAAAGTACACAAACCTAGTATTCTGTTACACATTGTACGACAAAGAAAAGACAGGATAAAGATAGAAAAATAGCTCCCTCCTCTTGTCCTTGCTAGTTTTAGCGTTGAAAATAGCTAGTCTTTGTTGACTGGATCGGCGCATTTGAAGCTCCTTTTTTTGTAATGCTTTTGTCATGTCTACTGTTGCTTATACTAACATTCTGTTGAAGGATAAGCATTATATGTATCATTAAGAATACTTGTGTCTTGTAGTTTCCAGCGCAATGGTACAAAAATCACTGGTGTTGCACAATTGTTTTGAGAGTACATCGAAAAAGTAGACTTAACTTCAACATTGTTATGTGTTGTCTTTGGTTTGATTAAGCCAAAACTGAGGGCACTCTCCATTGGGCATATAATTATTCCTGCATGAGTATTTCTTTGGGGTGACTTGGGTTTCGATCGAAGTAGACAATGGATTTTTTAATACAAACTAATGAGTTCAATAGAAAAAAAAAGCTGGCCAGTTGTCAGTGCTTGCCAATGACAGACGGGAAGTGCCGGTTTAGCTGACTTACCGGGAAGATGTCTTTTTCGTTTTTTAGTAGCATCTAAGCAAACTCTATTGTTCCATAAACTGTCAATATCTAATTGATATGAAAAAACTCAAATTGAGATCAGCTAAATGGTGTCGAAAGCAAGAAGAACATAAATAACAACTCAAAGTAGAGCAATACTTTGCCTGAATGATATTATATCTATACATGGAAAGAAGGTCCCTTTTTTCTATATTCTTAGAAGGACAAAAATAGATTTTGTTACATCTCATGTTTACAGATTTATGCAATAAGTTGATTCTAAAACAATAAGCGAAAATGGCTATGAGAGAAGTTTTTATTCATTTCTTTGTATAATTTTCTCTACTTGAAATTAACAATCCGTAAAGTGTATTTTAAATAAAGATATCAACCATCGTTAGTTAGTTTGTTGTCGCGATATGTAGGCAAATACATAAAGAAGTGTGTGTTTTTTGGCAACATTCGGTAAAAAGGATTGTTGGTAAATGCGAATGCAAGCGAACATATCAAGGCGAATGAAGTAAATAAAGAAGAGAGACTTCAGGGCGAGCAGTTATCTGATTCTCTTCTAAACAACAAAAATCAAAATCATTGTTTTTGAAAGATCTTTTCTTATACTCCTGATTGCCATAAAGCGAATGACAACTATACCTTTTTTTTTATTGCAGTGTTAGAATACGATTATCTTTTAACAATCCGAATTTCAAGAGGCAGAAACTCTCGAGTCCTATTTGAAAGCATGATAACCCATCTCAAAAAAGATCTGTCGGATTTTCGGGTGACACAGCCATCATCTGTCCGTTAAGAGAAAACTGTAAAGAAGAAAAAGAAAAAAATGGAAGGATTAACCTGAAATGAAATGTTTGCACAGAAAAGGGATGAAGCACTAGTTAATACAGAACGGAAATGCTCTTGCTTTTTAAAAAACTACTTGGTATCTTTTTCTCTTTATTTCCTCTCTAGCTCTTTTTGTCAATTCAAGTGCATTCCATTACAAGGCATCATTTTTCTGTTTTGTTTTGCCGCAAACCGTGATACATCTGTCTTATTTTTGGAACGAGAAAAATTCTAGATAAAGATCGTCAAAAATCAGGTATTTTTTGCTCTTTAATATCTTTTTTTCCTTGACATATCCTCTTTTAATAGATCTTGTCATCTATTCAAGGCATTCAAAAAAGAAGCTGATGTTCGAAAGTATTGTTTTCTGTTTATTACAAACCCAATGTGAGCTAGTGTGATGTTTGTGTATCCTATAAGATGAAAGACAGAAATCATAATTCATTGTCGCATTTGAAAATGACGACAATGGTACAACTTCTTGTTGTTTAGTCGCCGACTAGTTTTGGAACTAAAAAAAATGTTATAAATAATATGCATTCTGACTGAATGGTTGAAGGAAAGTATCTTTTTTTTTGGTAGCTGTTGTTGTTAACAGAAAAATGAAGTTCTTCTCAAGTGCCATTGTTGGCTCAGTTCTTGCATTGACAATGGCTAATGCCGCCGATGTCACCTATTCAGTTATTGCCTTCCCTGAGAGCGGTGAAACTGTAGTTGTCAATGTTGATAACACAATCCATCCTCTTCAACAAAGCTCTTTAAGTCAAAACCTCTTCTCTGGTATTGCTCCTTCTGGTTCCCAGTACAACTATGCCTATTCCGCTCCCTCCGGTCAAAGACCTGAGTCTACTGTTCGTCATTTGGCTAGTGAGTCTGTCGTTGCTACAGGAAACGAATTCTTCAATCGCTCCAAAACCGTCTATGATGTTCCTGAATTTCCAAGGGCATACAACGCCGTCTATCCTTGTAAGTTGATGAATGAATTCTATAACAAGTATTTATCTAATTGAATCTTTTTTTAAAGCATATGAAAGTGCAATGAGCAGATCAAACGAAATTGCCACTATTCTCTTGAATGCAGATGCTAGTAGTCTTGAAGAGATTCTTGAAGCTCCTGATGCAGATCACAAATATGCTCAAGTGTACAATATGACTTACATTAGTAGCGATGCTGTTTTCAACTTCCAAGGTGCTGGTATCCGTAACGCTGGCCAATCTTCCAAAAAGTATGCCAAGCAATCTTACAAGATCAAGCTCAACAAGTATAATAAGGGTGCTAAAGCTAGCTTGTTTAATCGCAAGTCTCTCAAATTACGTGCTGAACCAGTTGATGTTACAATGGTCAGAGAAAAGCTCTGCATGGATTCCCTTGCTGCATCAGGCGCTGCTACTCTTAACGGTCACTGGGTACGTCTCTTCGTCAACAACGAACCTTTCGGTCTTTACCTGATGATTGATGACGCCAATGATAAGCTCTTTGAGAACCTTGTCCACGGTGGTGCCAAAACTAATGCTACTGGTCCTATCTATAAAGGCAATGCTATGAGTTCCTCACGCGAGGCTAACTTGGTATACAAAGGTCCTGATAACTCTAGCTATGATTTCAACGATGTCTACATCTTGGAAAAAACTGGAAGAGACAAAGCTGTCACCAAAGAGAGCTACACAGAACCTCTCATTACATTCATGGAACGATTGAATCACACAGTACTTGGCACTGATGCTCAGACACCTGGTAACATTTCTGACTTGATGGATAGTACCGACAACACCATGCTGCATGCTGCTCTCAACTTCCTCATCGGTTCTTGGGATGGCTTTTGGTACCAAGCTAGTAACTACTATCTTCATCAAAACAGAGAAAACTTCAAGTGGTATTTAGTCAGTTATGATTTCGATGAGACATTGGGCAACAGACTTCAAAAGCCTGAACTGATGACAGTGACCTATCAGAACTATACTCGCCCTGGTTCAAGCCGTCCCTTGGTAGACGCGTTCATCAAGTCTCCTTATTACCAACCACATTTTGAAGAGATGTTAAAGACAATCACTAAAACTTTCTTCAACCCACAAACAATCAAGGCTCGTTTAGATGCCTGGAATGAAATGCTTAAGGAAGACATTACCTGGGATTATTCTCTCACAAGACATTCTCCTGGTGCCAAGCCTGAATTTACAGTAGAAAAATTCTCAAAGAACTTGTATTCTACTGTTGATGGCGATGTGGGTATCCTTGAATGGGTTTCTAACCGTACCTCTTCTCTTCAAAACCAATTGAATTTTAGCCTTACTTCTTAAATTCTTATTTTCTTTCAGCCTTTTCGACACTTGTCGTTCTAATAATTAGTAAAGATAAATTTGATTATGTATATTTAAATTAATTATTTCAAATAAATCAAAAACCAAATAGTTCTCATTTCAAACAGTTCATGCTTACCATAATCAGTGATAGAAAGAGTAGGTTTATTAACAAGATCAAGAAGATTAAAAAGTAAAATTAAAATTGGCAGTTTAACGGTTTTCAGAAGTCTCAACCTGAAGAATCAGCTCTCGAGGAGCATCAAATCGAGGCATTACTACTTCGATAAAATGGATTTTATCTGGATTTGCATGAACTTTTTCCATAGCAGCTTCAAACTCGTTTCTTGTCTGAACTTTAGCTTCAACACCAATTTGAGAACGGTCACCTTCCTGAATATTGCGATCAAGATGACCGCCCATATATTTAAGTGTTTTGTCATATTCCCACATTTGGAAATTGTTATAGGATCGATGAGGACCATGGATCAGTTTTTCAATCAAGTAACCATCGTTGTTTAATAGAAATATGACGGGAGTTAAGCCTTGGCGGATAAACACAGATATCTCTTGACAAGTCAATTGGAAAGAGCCATCACCTACAAACAAATAAACATGTCGTTTTCGATCAGCCATGGCAGCACCCAAAGCAGCACCAACAGAAAAACCAATGGATCCCCAAAGGACTTGAGCGATAAAACTAGCACCTGGAGGGGCTTTTAGATTGAAGGAGGCAAATTCAGCTGTACCTGTTTCAGCTACAATGACACAGTCAGGTTCCATATAATCGGGCACCTTATTCCAGAAGTAGTTGTGAGTGATTTCTTCGCCTTGGATGGTAGCTGCTGGCAAATGACGAGGTCCCAATTCGAAGTGGCGAGGTGTTTTGGGCAGTGCATCAGTCAACAGGGGCAGAAATTCAGTCATACTAACTTTATCATAGTCAGCATAGAACACATTGGTAGCGAATGAATGGAGTGCAATTGTCTTGCTCTGGTCCAAGCCATACGTAAATCCACCTGTATTAAAATCAGACTTAATTGAACCCAATTCGATAATCAAGTCAGCCTTTTGAATTTCTTGGATGATACCCTCAATGGTGATCGATCCTGCATAACAGCCACGGTAATTCCCAAATTCTTCGGGTACAATGCCTTTACCCATAGGTGCCACATAAGTAGGGAAGCCAGTGCGCTTGATGAATTCTGCTGCTTCTTTCTGAAGGTTATGACGCTGAACACAGGCATCTACCAATATAATGGGATGTTGCGCTTTATTGATGGCATCCAACACCACTTGAAGGCAAACCTCTTGCGTTTTGGGTGGGTTTCGAGGGTGAGTCAGGTTAAGTGGTTGAATTTCCGATAAACTGACTTCATACTGAATCAAATCGATAGGAATACCAATATATCCAGGACGCTTACGAAGTATTGACTGCTCAATAACGCGATCGATTTCTTTGATGGCATTGTCTCGCGTAACGTGGGCGTAAGCGCAGCTTATTTTGGAGAACATTTCAACAAATACTTGGAAGTTACCATTGCCTAATGTGTGATGAAGGATAGCACCCTCTGCTTGAGACTTTGTGTTAGGTGTACCCACAATATGCAACACAGAGAGCATTTCAGAATAGGACCCAGCAACACCTGCAGCAGCAGAAAGTTCGCCTACACCAAAAGTAGTGACTACAGCACCTACACCTCGAATACGAGCATACCCATCTGCAGCATAAGAGGCGTTCAATTCGTTGGCATTGTTACCCCACACAAGTTCCTTGTCATCTTCAATCATGTCTAGCAAAGGCTATAGATAGAGGTAAATTGATGGATACGCAACTAATTTTAGAAGGAGGAAAGTGAAAGTGCACATACCATATTGTAGTCACCAGGAACACCAAAAACAGTGTCTACACCAACTTCCTTGAGACGTCTAATTAGGTAATCGCCAATCTTAATGCTTGTCATGGATATGTTTAGTAGTTGAATGGAAAAAGAAATAAACGAGAAAAAAGAAGGTATCATGATTCCTTCTCTTTATTTTTCAGTTGTCTCTAAGGATCCAAGACAGTGAACCCCCATGCTTAAGCTGTCATTGTTTCTCAATAAATCTCTAGGTTTCATGTGTGGCCTTTTTATTATTATTATCATAACCACACATGCCGGAACATTAAAAAGGGTTTGGTTATCATTATTGTATATGTATATATGTATATTTCCTTCAAAGTGTATCTATAGCCTCTCGATTTCTCTCTATTTCTTGTTTTCTTGAATGATATTGACAAGCCTATACACAGAAAATACATCAGTTAACTGACTCTCTGTTTATCGCTTTGCCTTATACTGTACCAATCTAGGCCTTCAGTCAAGCCTTCACCCTTTAATGCACTTGTTCTATAGATAGCGTATTGCCTGTTTTTTAGTGTGGATAGACCAAGTGCATCAGCTACTTCTGCAGAGGATAAAGCTCCTTCCATGTCTTGTTTGTTTGCAAAGACCAAGAGCGCTGCATCCTTTAACTCATCTTCTTCTAACATTGCATGTAATTCTTCCCTTGATGTTTGCATACGATCCTTGTCTACACTATCAACCACATAGATAATAGCATCTGTATTAGAATAGTAACATCTCCAATAAGGTCTTGAATCAAACAATTAGTATGCTTACTATCTCGATACAACTAAAAGATTTTACCTTATACTAGTTTGACCACCCAGGTCCCATACTTGGAATTTAATGTTCTTGTAGGTGACAGTTTCAACGTTGAAACCAATAGCTAATATATGTTACTAATAAGAAAAGTGTTTTGTTGCTATTCTATTTAACACGTACTTGGGATAGTAGACACTACTTCACCAATCTATACCATCATGGCAGATTAGAATAAAGACAACATGTACTGTTTGCTTTTTTTTTCACTTCTCTTTACCTGGAGTCTGTAGAGAATCGTAGTCTTACCAGCACCATCAAGACCAAGAATCAATATACGAACTTCTTTTTCTCCCCAAAGCTTACTAAAAAGACTACTGAATAAGGCACCTGATATAAGTTTTTTTTCAGCCTGTATTAGCAATTGCTCATGAAGACATTTTTTTCTTCATTCTCATCTATGCGTACCCATTATGAATTTTATAGAGTTATGTATGAATATAAGAAAAAAAAAAGCTTACACAATAGCTTTTCCTTTAAAAAAAAAATAGTAGATAAAAAATGTAATCACGCGGACTATTTGATTTGCATCATTTTTGCACTTTCTTTATAGGTATTGTCGAACTAAATCTATAATATTTACGGCAACTTTTTCTGTTTCGTATACACATGTTTTATAAGAGAATAGATCCCAATTACTGAAAGAGATAGGGTTTATATAGAAGCAGAAACCATAAGTTAGTAAGATGGGCTTATTGTACTACCACAAAGGCATCAATGCGGATACCATTTAACCTATGAAAATTGGATATTCGAACTCAAGGAGGACTGCGCTTTTAGCACAAGGCTAACCATAGCTGATGAAGTATATTTATCAAAAAAAGAATAAGGAAAAGACAACAATGGGTTACGTCAGGCTCTTTCGCTTTTCCAATTCACTAAATTTGAACCCCGAAACATCAGCCAACTTCATGCAAAACACTACGTCCAGTACCTTGACACCCCCTCAACCAGGGCGTCGACAAGCCGATCACCCCACAAGGACTTGGTCACAAGTTGCAGCACGCAAAATTGTGTCTTGGGGTACGCCTCAGACACCTGTACCTCCAATCACGGCACCACTCCCACCTCATCTCAACAGTCTCAGTGGGCATCTTCTTTAGATGTTACCTTTACTAGCACGATCACGCCCTACATAGTAGGTCTGGAGAAGGATAGTCCCTTGATTGACATCACGCAAGTTTGAGATGTCAATAAACTGAAACAGTTCTTGAGATCGCAAAACAACTACAACGCTTATCATTTTTTCGGTACTTTGTTAATTGAACGCAAGTACCTACAACGTCGTTTTATCGAGACTTGTTAGGACATGGAGTCCCCCGTGTGTAAAACTCTCTTGGGAGAAGGGCTTACCATGGATGATCATACTCTAATTAAGGGCTACCGCAGCCTTCCCGCAGACGCAAAGATTGCTCGTGTCAAAGTAGAGCGCCTACCTTTGATCCACCCCCTACGCTTAAGAGAGCAGATGATTGAATGATTTTCTCACTTCGGTGAGGTTTTAGATGCTGGCCTTCATATGGATGGCAGCGTTTTCTATGGGCAAGGCTATGTAGTCCTTAATCTCAATAAACCTCATGCCACTGACCCTCAACCACTCAGTCGTATTATAGACTGGGAAGACAAAGAGAGAGATTTACTTCTTACCTGGGACGAAATGCCCCCCTTCTTCTGTCGATTCTGTCAAAAGTATAATCACTGTCGTGCTGACTGTGATGCTTTACGTAACAGTCGACAATGTTTTGACTGTAACGAAAGGGGTCATATTAGTAGAGACTCCCCCCGTCGAGGCCATGAACCTGCTCGCCCTCAAACAAACGCGTTGTAGTCAGCCAAAGTAAGACTGACTCACCTCGCCCTAAAACTACTTTGGAGATAAAGGAAGTGTCTTCATCTGCCAGAACATCTCTGGTCAAACGTAGCCAGCCTGCAGCTACGCCCCGTCCGGCTACCTCCTCCACAGAACTAACTAGCCAGAGTCAAACACATGTTGTGGAATCAACGAAGAATAAGGATGACGACCATGACGATATGGAACTTGATATTGAGGGTACTGAAGATGAAGCAATCTCGGCTACCGTTTTGGACAAACAGAATAAGGATATCGTCACCAATCAGATGGTGGATGGAGATGATACGAACGAGGATACTTTCCACTATGATTGTTTTACTAGTAGTCTACCCGGTGAGTCCCAACCGGGATCCAATCCATCTCACCATCTATAAACATGACGAACAAACATCGATTATACATCGCCACGCTCAATTGCCGTGGTCTCATCAAAACAAATGACTCTACCAAACGCTCGCTTTTTTCACTCTACACAAACCGATATATTTTGCTTTCAAGAAACTCACGCCAAAACCCCTTCCTCTATATCTTCTCTTAATATGATGCTCCAATCTCATTCCAGTCTATGGAATGAACATTGCGGCATATTCTCGTTCAATCCTTCTTATATAATTCAACCACATGCAGACATTGTCGCCGCAGATGCCAGGTTTATTCTTGCAGCTGTTGCTAACACCAATGATCTCTCCTTACCTCGTATGCACATCCTCAACATCTATGCTCCTGCTACGAGACAGGTTCGCCTCGCTTACTTTCGTGACCTGGCTGCCAACCTCTCCCTTATGTCTCTTCTCCGTTCCTTGACCGTCCCAATCATCATCGTTGGAGATATCAACTACGACATGCACCAAAGAAACACCATCGACCCTTCCTGGTCTAATCTCCTTTCCGAAGCCTTCCGTGAATGCTTCAAACACTTACACTTACCTACTTTTGTTAGTACTACAGGAAGTCGCAGCCTCCTTGACTATATACTTTGCTCTTCCGCCTACTCCGACCATATTTTAACTATATCCCACTCCTTTGTCAACTACAGCTGGACGGACCACGCTCTCCTTACCATCTCTTATCGCGTCTCTTGCGTGACCTTGGGTAAGGGATCTTGGAAGGGTAATCCTTTTCTAGCAAAACTACCTTTGTTCCGTGAGGGTCTCACATCTCATATTCAAGACTATGTGCAATCAGAACGATTGCTTGACCCACACTCATATTATACTGCACAGACAATTTGGGACAGCCTGAAAGCTCAAGCCAAAAAGTACACCCAATCCTTCCAATTGGATAAGATTAACTGGCAAAAGAAATCACTCAAACGCCTGCAGGCCAAGCGCAATCGCATTCTTCGGGATTACAGGCATACAGCTGTCTTATCCTCCCTTTTGCCTACAGTCGAAGCCCTCATTGGCGAACTTCAACAGGAAATAGCATCAATTGATCAATTAAAGGCTGGTAAGTCGTGGAAAGAACATAGGGAAAAATCAGCAGGACATTTGAAGAGAGCAGCTTCATCCCGAGCTGCCCAACGCATGATCCTTGCCTTGCAAGACCCTCGTATTGAAGAACTGGTCACCTCCATCGAGCAGAAGTCGAGAGTTATGGTTGACTTTTATAACTCGCTTTACGATCCCGATCTCATTTACCTCAACGATGTGGTCTTCTTACATAACCACCAGAATTTACTTCGTCTGCGTGCGCACTTGGATTCCTACTGCAAGGCATCCAATGCTAAGATCAACTTTAGCAAAGTTCGAGCTCTCTCGCTGTCTGGTCGCAATTTGAATGGAGTGTGGTTGTCTCACTTGGCTGAGTTGGACATTCTCAAAATCTGGAACTCCACTGACTCTGATCCCATCATTTACCTTTGCTACCCATTGATCCAATCTCTTCATCAACGCAATACCTTCTTCTCATCGTTCATTGGATCTCTAAAAACAGTTGCCGGCACTCACTCTAGCCGCAATCTGTCCATCTTAGGCCGCGCTACTGTCACCAATGCCCTAATCCTGTCCAAGTGCTGGTATATCTTAAGTGTTACTCCTGTTACAAAGGCTATCTTGTGCTCCATACAATCAATCGTCAGCTCATTCGTTAGCCGTGGAATTTTCCCTCGTATCAGCTGGGAAACCATGACTGCCCCACGAAAATATGGTGGTCTTGGGATTATCGACATCGCTACCCAACAAGCTACTCTCTTCTTTCGATGGCTTCACCCCTTCCTCCACCCTAATGCAGATCGGCGCCCAATCCATTCCTATGTGGCACTCCATTGCCATCAGCTGCTCAAGACCAATAGCTTGTTGATCCCCCTACTGGCTAGCAATACAGTCTCCATGATCTGTCAAACAATGAACCGCATTCCCAGGAACTCTTACACCTATATGCCAAGTTCCATAGACTGCTTACTCTTACCATTACCTGCTATCATTGATCCCTCAAGCTCATTCGTTCTGTCGAAAAAGCTGAAAGATAGCCTTGTCTCCACGATTTACGCTTACCATCCGCACGGGCATTTTCTACGTCCCTTTCCCGAAACTGATCTTTCTTTGCCACTTTTGCGTGTAATCCGTAAATTTCACCGGGCTGTCGTCGCTGGTCGTTGCCGTCTTAAACCTTTCTTTACTCAATGCCTCTCACCCACCTCCCTCAACTTGTACAACCCTGCTTATTTGCCGGCTATCCAACGCTCCACTGGATTTCAGACATTCATTCATGCTTTGCGCCTGCCAATCTCTGATCCCTCTTTCACTTCCTTTTCGGTAGCTCGACAAATCGGCGGTTTTGAGAGAAGCAAAACGACATTTTGCCGCACAGTCTTTCGGAACACCTACCGCTTGGCTAGCTTTCTGGCGACTTGCCCTGACCAGCGTCCAACGCAATGCAACATACCGCTTTATTCTGAACAAAATCCCTTCGCGCCTGTTCCTGTATCGCCTTGCTCTCCCCATTGTTACGGATCCTCTTTGTACTCTCTGTCATGATGAAGAAACTACCTTCCACTTTTTCTTCCGGTGCCCTCAGAAATTTATCTTTTGGGATGCTATTATCCGTGAGTTTCTTTGGCCCAGTACATCCGTTGACATTATTGCTGCAGCTCTCAAATCTTTGAACTTTCTTTCTATTTCCGCTTGACCGTCTTGCCCCATACAACCAAATGTACTTCTGTTTATCGCTCTGTCTGAACTGTGGAAAGCTCACTGGGCTCACATCCACCAACGATCTCCCTTCCTCGCTGAGACAGTCTTCAGACAGACTCTCTGGTCTGTTAAGCGCCGTGCTGCTGAAGATTCCAACTCTTTTGAATAGTTTCCTAGTTTAGTCACCGCTTTTATTTTCTTTTACGTGTTACATAAATCATTGTCGAGCACCTCTATTTTGCAGCCTATTTAGGCTACATCATACGTGCGCCAAATAAAATCATTTAAAAAAAACAATGGGTTACGAGATCAAAATGCAGAGTTTATTTTAAAAAAAAAATGCAGAGTTTATAAATCTGCAGCTTATTTCGGTTTGTACTGTATGTACGCATTGATGAGATTGAGCAGACCAAAATCATTATAGCATGTTAGATAATCTGTTACAACATAAGTAGAATATAATGTAATAGAAGGAACAGAACAAAAAGCTCTGAGACTGATTCTATAGCTTTTTCTTAGATGTTTCATAGTGTAAGAAAGAGAAATAGCTTTCTTTACGCGTAATAGCAAACCAACGATATAGTTTGCATCTCAGAAAGTAACATTCACTCTTTAGGACTCTAATTTAAGTTGTAGATTTACAGCTGACAATCTGCTTTGATTTCTATAGATAAAAATTCAATGAGAAAGAAAAAGAAAGCTATAAGAATAAAAGCGAAGAAACAGAGACTCAAACTATATGATCTTATATCAGTGCGGCGCCCTTTAATATAACGTCTTATGAATAAGACAATAACTATTGTTCTTGCACATAAAAAAGTATTCACTTTTGATTGGCTCATGAATTACATGACTCAAATCACCTCACATTTTAGGGAATATTTTTTTGAAGTCATAACAATGTCAAACACCTGTCAATATATAAAACAAAAAAAAAAGAGAAAATTTATCTCACTCTCTCTTCTTACTTTTTAGCTAACATGTCTGCCTTTTCTGCATTAAACGAGTTAGATGATAAGCGTATCACGAACATTAGACCTTTGATTCCTCCACAAATTTTAATGGAAGATCTTCCATTAAGTTTAAAGGCTGCTGCTACTATTCTTGAAGGCAGACAAGGTGCCGAAAACATCATTCATGGAAACGATGACCGCCTTCTGGTGGTTGTTGGTCCTTGTTCTATTCATGATGTCAAAGCCGGCTTGGAGTATGGTAAGCGTGTACTAAACTTTGATCTTTCTTTGAGTACAACTTGAATAACTTGGTTTTGTTCATTATAGCTGAAAGACTAATTGAATATGCTAAATCAGCTAAAGACGATCTGCATATTATTATGCGAGTCTACTTTGAGAAGCCAAGAACTACTGTTGGATGGAAAGGTCTGATCAACGATCCCAACTTGAATAACACGTAAGACTCAATGTGTAATAATTTGCTGCTGTGTATCAATGATTGATTTGACTTTTAAATAGTTATGAGATCAATAAGGGTCTACGCATCGCTAGAAAACTACTTTTAGATCTGGTAAGCAAACAAGGACAGCCATAACTCAATTCAGTTTAGATTTACCTATTGATTTAGAATGAAATGGGCATTCCTGCTGCCTGTGAGTTCTTAGATACTATCTCACCTCAATACACTGGCGATCTTGTCTCATGGGGTGCTATTGGTGCTCGTACAACTGAATCTCAAATACACAGAGAATTAGCTTCCGGTCTCTCTTGCCCTGTTGGCTTCAAGAATGGTACAGATGGAGGTATGCGTGTTGCTATTGACGCTATTAGTGCTGCTAGCCATGGCCATCACTTCTTATCAGTGACAAAGCAAGGTTTGTCGGCTATTGTGCAGACTGGCGGAAACGATTCATGTCATGTCATCCTTCGTGGTGGTAAATCAGGGCCTAATTACAGTGCTGAATATATTAGTTCTGCAGCAGAGGACCTCAAGAAAAGCAAACTATCGCCTATTGTGATGGTGGATTGTAGTCATGGTAATTCTTCAAAGGATCACAATCGCCAGCCTGTTGTTGCACGCGACATTGCTGCTCAGTTGGCTAATCCTAATGAAACTGGTAATTATATTGTTGGTGTTATGATTGAATCAAACTTGGTTGAAGGTCGTCAAGATATTCCTAGCGACGGTCCTGAAAAGCTCACTTATGGTAAATCAATTACTGATGCTTGTATCAATTGGGAAGATACAGTTCAAGTGTTGGATTCCTTAAGAGAGGGCGTTCGTGCGAGACGTGCAGCACGCAATTAATAAAATTATCTTCCTTTTTGTACAGTTTGAATCCAAGAAATAATATGTATAAGACCGATTGTGCTGCTTCTCTACAACACTAGCATAGCCACCATTGTTATGATTGACCTTTTTCTTTAGTACAACGCGCCACCAGTCCATCTAAAAGTGGTTTGCCAATGAGAAATGAATCCTCTTATTCGTCTTTGAAAGAGGAAGGTTAGAAAAACATGTCTGATTGCTTGGTCTTTAAGTTCAAAGATAGCGTTTACGTAATTGGACTAAAACTCCGTTCCCGTGGATTAAAGAGAAAGTTCAGCATTTTCCTTTCCTTCTTGTTTTTTCTGTTTGTTTGTCAAATAAACATAAATAATGAGCGATCTCAAACAACTTGTTGCTAGCATTGTTGAACAGGAAGAAAAATGTCAGTTCACATCTTTTACTTCTGAAGATGCGCTCAAATTAGGCTTGTTGCTTATCGAAAAAGCCAAACCTTACAAGAAATCTGTTGTAATCGATATTACTTTGGGCGGCCATCAATTGTTTCACTATGCCATGGATGGTACTTCCAAAGACAATGACGAATGGGTTCGTCGCAAAAAGTAAGAATATACTATGTTCTGTTCGGAGTAGCCTACTAATTGTGGTACTATAGTAACACTGTAAACCGCTTCGGTCGCTCTAGTTACTATGTCGGTCGAAACCTTGCAAGTCAAAACAAGACAATTGAAGAGAAATACTTTGTAAGTCAAGGTCGTTAAGGTGACATTTTGTATTAATTCTTTCTTTTTTTTTGGCTTCATTTAGGTAAGTGAAAGCGATTATGCTACTCATGGTGGTGCTTTTCCTTTAAAGATCAAAAATGTTGGCGTTGTTGGCACTATTACTGTTTCTGGTCTTGCTCAACAAGTAAGTTCATGCAATGATCAAACAATAACAAATGCTCATTTTCTTTATGTTTTTCAGGATGACCATAACCTAGTAGCTGATACTATTCAAGAATACATTTCTCAATAATAAATAGATTATTATACGCTTTAAAACTTTTCTTTCTAGCTTATGTTATACTGCTCTAAAGATAGCTATGAAGGCGGTTTTTTTTTACACATCTGTCTATAAAGTGAAACTTTCTTTGGAGATGAACTTTAAGAAAATCTTTTCTTTTTTTTTTGCTCCTTAAAATGGAAGAGAAAAAGAAGACGACTGTATGTACTATAGAACCTACTATATTTAACTTTAGGCACTCTACGTTTGAATATTCAGCCTATCAACCCTCACAACGTTTTCTGAGAGATTTCGAAACTATCTTTCCTCATCTAAGTGTTCGACAAAGAAAGCAGATGTTGGTTGTACCTGTCATCCAGAAATGTCAACATGACATGGTGGGGATCACAAAAGAAGTCAACTATGAACGAGACGTTCGTCTAGAACTGGTAATATTAGTCTTACTGCAAGCTCCTCGGTTCTTATCTTGTTCTAGTATAGTTTGTACAATGGGGCAAATTAGTAGTTGATCGCATAAAATCAATTGGCATGTGGGCGGATATTATGGATCCCGCCTCTGGATTTCCGGTAAGCATGACAAAAGGCATAGGCATGGTATGGTAGTATTTATTTCCTCGGTATATCTAGGTATTTGGAGAAGCTGGACCAAGTCCTTATCCAGACGTACAAGGAACACATATGTTGGCCTCTCGATTTGATGTTCAAAATGTAGGCTGTTGCCATATATTGCTTCATCCTACATGGAGTAGCTATATATACCCTTCTACTTTATTTACAACAGCTCCATCAGATATCCTTCAGAAAGTGATTGACGAAATTACACTCAATTCAACTGTTTGTACAAGGCAATAACAACAGTTATGAAAACGTATTTTTGCCTCCCTATATAATTGGTGACGATAAAGACGATCTGTTTAATGGACAAAAGTAACAAACAAATAGATAAGCAAGCGAGTATAAGACTAGAAACAAATAAAATATAGCTGAAAAAGGGAAGCAGAGGTATAAGTAGGCATAGAAGAAAAACAAAGATGTTCAATACGACCAACACCTATGGGAAAGAACAGAGAGATGCTATGCTTTTTTCAATTATGCACAAGCATAAGCCAAGGGTAGAAGCGAAAAAACAACGGCAAAAGGCAAATGTGCGTCATACTAACACACACTTACAAGAGTGCTGCGCCTTCGTGATTCTTTGTAGCCAAGTTAGTTGGTTGAAACATTTTCATTGTCCATGTGTATGCAGCAAATGTAGCAGCATTTGAAGGAAAAGCCCTCAAGATGGTTGGTGTCAAACCTCTAAAGAAGATACGCCAACCTTCATTATGATAAGATCTCTTGATACAATCGAAGAAGCCTTTGTATCTATCAGGTTCTGATTGAACTCTTGTCTTGACAACATCTAAACTCAAACAGTTTAGATATCAACTGTTTACAAAAAAATTCCATTTCCTTTTTCTTCTCACTACTCAGTTCCTCTTACCAGCAAAATAAGTGGAGCACCAAGCAACAATACCTGCTGACCCGCCTGCTAAAATAACCTTGGGTCCAGATAGTTCATATGTATCATTGCCTGTACTTTTAGGATCAGCAGAAGTAAGTGCTCTACAAATGAACTCATACGAAAGGAAGTAAGGTCCAAAACTAAGTTCACGTAATGTTGTAGGTAGCATTCCTTTGAAGCAATACTTTATACCACCCGTTAAGTAGAGATGCTTAAGACAATCAATGGGTCCTTTGATAGATGTTGAATGAGTCTGACTCTGTAGTTGAACTTTCACAAGTTCCATGGGACATGTTACTACACTGAAGAAGCGTCTGAGTCAACTCTTTCTTTCTCATCTCTTATCTGCACATACCTTGTAATAACACCAGCACCCATTCCAGCAAAGAATACATGTTGTAAAGGAGGCAATTTAGGATCAGTGATAGGAGTGTTGCTGTATTTCTCTTGGACTTTAATAAGCCAGGTGTAAGATCCAAAAACGAGTGCGTTCACACCAGCAACACCTGCCTATAAACACAACTTTTAAGTACTCTGCTGATCATGCTATCTTTATTACGTTCACTTACTGCAGGAGAAGCCTAAATGACGTTTGTTTGTTTTTTAAGGTTAGTTCTCCACTCATTGTATGATTTGTAAAGTTGTCTTCTTTTACCATTCCTTTATATAACCCAAATAGCTAAATAAGGTAGATAAGTAAATATCTTTAATCGCAATCAATTTCCGATCTCTTATACCTTTTCTTGTCGTACTGTGGTAACAAAACAATTCCAAGTACCCTTATATCGAGAAGCTAGCTCTCGAGACTGTAATCTAACCTTGACTATAAGATTGCTGTCAGTTTGGACTGTATAGTACTTTGTAGATAAACGTTTAAAAGAGAACCTGTATCTATGATGAAATTAGATTAGAGGCAATTAATACAAGTATGATAAGCATAACTTACCAAATGGGTGCCCAACTGCTAAGCCTGCTAGACCTGTAAAGAAATATATGTCACTTTGGATACTATTTTCCTTAGTGATAATTATGCAGTACCTCCAACTAATCCAGACAGTACAGAATTGAGTGTGTTGACATTGGGCTTTTCAGCTGAATTTACTGTGTTAGTTTGTACTCGCTTGGCTGTGTCTTAATATAAAAACTCACGAATTTCATCTACGTCTAACATGATTTAGGAGCTCAGTGATAAAGGGAAAAAGAAAAAGAAGAAGGAAAAGAAAGAAAGAAAAAAGGGACATTTGTTGCCTACGTATTGCATGTCAAATACGAAATTCCCACGAATGTTGGGTTTTGTGCCCACGCTTTAATTACAAGTCAAGATCACTTTTAAAGCAAACACAGGCAATACGAATAAACATAAAATTTATTGTTGGTCGTGCCTTCAACAATCTTTGTTGACTCCGACTCGGATTCCAATGCGGTAGTTTTTTAGGGAACAAATCCGGTTATATCTTAAGACCTTTAGATGTCATAAAAGGGAAAGAAAAGACTGGATATATAAATTAAAAGAAACAAAAGGAAGTGAGGGAAAGTATTAGTAGCGTTGGTTGTACAGAAAATTAGGGTATCTAGTGACAGTGTTTAAGGTAATAGTGGTAGAGAAGGGCATGTCTTGAATTCCTTTATTTACTGACAATTCTTTTGTTTTGTGATAGCTTCTTGATGACTTTGGCAGCTGATTTGGATAATGGATTTTGGTCAATAAGTTCCAATATTTTGGTAATATGCTGAATAGTTGGATCATTTGGGGGAAGGTTCAGTACTGACGACTTTGCTTTTAGGACAACATTTGAGCGAGTGCCATTGTCACACTCAGGATTTCCTACTAGATAATCATTTTGTGTATTTGAGAGAGCAGCTGTAGTGATGCTGGTGATTTTAGGATTGTAAACAGAGGTTTTTGACATCAAATCTGTTCCGAGACGCAACAACTTGGGAGGAACGAATAAACTCATTTTAAAAGACTAGGACTAGGAACATACATTAATGGTCTTAAGCAATAAAGTAGCCCTTCATTTCAGGGGAACTCATTCATAATCAATCAGGAACTGAAGTGGCCGTCTGTAGTACCTATAGGAACGGACAACTTTTCTTTTCTTCGTATTTCCTGCCTCTCGCAAACTCAAATTGCTCCAATTAAAGTATGAAAACATCTTCTTAAAGGTGTTGCGACAATGGCTTTCGTTCCTTATGCAGATCAATTTCGACTGTGACGCCTGTTGATCAATGAAGATACAGTAGTACCATAAATGAAAATCTGGGACGCGCGACCATTTGGATACATTTGTTATTTATGAGTCGTATATATATATATTTTAAAAAACAAAAATTGAAATTATGCATAGAAATGATATATAAAAAAAAAGAGGCTGTCTGTGTCTATTCGTCATCTTCTTCTTCAGCACCGTCATCGTCATCATCATCGTCATCTTCTTCTTGAGAGTCTTCTTCATCTAACTGAATATCGTCAAACTCTTCTTCTCCATCATCGTATTCGTCTTCATCTTCTTCCTTTTGATCTTCGTCCGCTTCATCATCAGATGCTTTCCCACTCTGCTTTCTGGCTTCCTTTTCTGCCTTCTTCTTTTCAACATTCTGTTCTTGTTGTTCTCTACGGGCTGCTTTTTCTTGAAGTTTACGCTGTCTCTTTCGTTCACTTTCCTTGACTTCCTTCTGTGTTTTGGTAACTATGTACACATGTCAGCAAACAGCTCTTTGTGCTCAATGACTTAGAACCTACTGTATCTGTGGTAAAGCACTTCACCACCACACATTCCATTTTCAACCTTTGTCAATTCAAGTGTCATACGAGGACCTAATTCGTGCAATCTGACAGCTCTTTGATCATTCTTGCGGTTATTGCGTCCATAATCTTGTGGAAGAGTGACAGTTGAGTCAGGCCCATCTTCTACATCACTTTCGGATACAATAGCTTCACGCAAAACATAGTCTGAAATATCCTCAAAATCACCCAAGTTTGGTAAATTGGTATTAATGACACGCTTGATCGATTTGGATACACCTGTAGCCTTAACACCAATACTATAATGACGCACATCGATCATGCCAGTCTCATCATTGTAGTTGAATAGAAGAACACGCTTTGCTTCTGACAATTGCATGGTGTGTATATCGACTGAAGGGAACATATTCTGCAACATGGCTGTCATTACCTTGAATTCTTTGCCGGGTTGTTGGAAATTGTTTAGCACCAGTAAGGGACTCTTACGGTATTCCACATCAGAAGTTTTGGGGTTCTTTTGAAGTGCAAGACAATCCTTTGTCAATGCATATTCGACTACACGGAAGGTAAGAGTGGGTCCACGAGGAACACGACAGATACGCAAATTGACGTTCTTGTCTGTTCTACTGAAGATCAAAAAGTGAGTGACACCCAATTGACCTGCTACCATCACAAAGTCTTTAAGACGATTAGATCGACGTTCCTATATGCATGTCAGCTTTGCTTTTCTCGAACAATATCGGTGTGTTGCTTACTCTCAAGTGGCTAGCTGTATGAGGCTCGAGGACACGACGGACATCTCTAACAAGAGCAGTGACTGAAGTACCTACAATGCCCGATCGCATAACAAAACTCTTGGGGATTTTATTCATTTCCTCTTCAGTGGGTGCAACATGAGTTCTGTTCTTTCTCTATTACTTTCGTCTTAGTATGTCTGATCCTAGTTTACTTGGCAAGCTGTACCTTTCTTTTAGCCATGATTTCGAGTTGGACTTTATTCTTATAAGCAAGAAAAGAAAAATATATAGAAAAGCATGCAAAAAATATAAGAAAAAATCGACAACAGTCACGAAATCAGGTCACATCCAGAAATCATTAGGAGGATCTAAGCTACTTGGTGGATCCGTTCGGGATATGTTCTTGAATCAAAGCCAGCTGCATTAACAAGAAGTCAACAAGATCAAAGATTGTGGATTTAGTCCATCATATGATTCATTTCGTCTGATGAAGGTAGAAGAAGCAGCCACTTTTCGAATCTGGTATATATCATTCGGGGCATTGAAATTCCTGCATTTTTGTTTGACAGGAAGCAAATATAGGCTTTCTAAAAAGAATAGAGATGACATTTATTATTTCTTATTCAAATGATGTAAAGGAGAGTCAGGGTTATAGAACATTTCAGTACCACCAACAGTACCACCACCACCAGTAACGCCAAAGGTAGTCCAGGTCTTTACATTATCGTTGGGTTCTAAGGAGGCCCAGGACATACCACTGGTCTTCTTTAAGCTAATTTCAAGCTTTGTAGAAAGAACTGTAAACTTGGACTCGGCTGTATCAATCGTCTAACAAAACATATTCAAATTGTTAATTCGACTGATCCCAATCATCATTGTACCTTTGCTAACTTACAGCGAAAAGGGGAAAGGTCTTTGTGTAACGCTTGTTGCCCTTCATCTTAATATCCACTTCAATAGCTTGGTCTTTGAATTCAACCTTGGTATCTTCCTTGTTTTTGGCAAAAATACTCAGAATAATATTGGTTTGTGTTTGGTACCAATCTGTACGGCAATCAACCATTTCTTCAACCTAAAACACACATGTTTATATCACGCATTTAACCCATACAACTTGCTCTCTGTTTTTCTTACCTGACTGTTAGATCCGACAAACAAATGCTTGCCTTCTTTACAACCGGGAATCTTGAGGAATTCATCGAAATCCAAGACCTTACGAGGACAACAACTCCAACCTTTTGATCCTTCATGGAAAATAGGGGCACCGGGGTGATGACGACAGACAGCTTCAGCTCCAGATCCACGAGAGGTGGCAGCATCCTTCCAGACACGTCCACATCCACGACGTCTACATGTGGTACCTTCAGGAACAGGAATGGATTCATCATCCTCTTCTTCAACTTCGGGTACCTTCTTTGTCTCCTCTTCCTTCTTGGACTCAACAGCAACAGCAACAGGTGCAGGTGCTTCAGGTTTCTTGCCGTATACTTCTACACCGTCATCAGTAACATGAGCTTGTTGTTTGGGCTCTTCTTTCTTTTGAACAGCAGGTTGAGCGACAGGTTCTGTGGAGTGGCGACCAAAGGTACAGCCAGGAAGAGCAAGGAACTCGTCAAAATCGGAGACTCTCTTTTTACAACAGGACCAGCCCTTTAAGCCTAATGTCCGTCATTGTCAGTTCCTGCATCTGATTCCTGGAGTGATCAGCGTCTTACCTTCGTGAAAAACAGGAGCACCAGGGTGATATTGACAGGCTAATATGTATATAGAGTGTGAACAACTATTGAAACAGATTTAGACTAGGTCTTACCATTGTCCTTGTTTTCTTCTTCAGTGAATTCCTTTCCACAGCCCTTATGAGTACACTTGACCATCTTATATTAGTTTTTTTTTTAGAAAAAAAAAAGCAAGGAAAAGAAAAAAATAATTTTTTCAAAACGATGGTGTCAAATGAATCTGCCTGTGGTTTAAAAATTCATTCAACCAGAAAAATCCAGAAAAAAATATCCAGAAAAGGAAGTCGGTGCAAATCATCTTCATTATGAACAAGCATCGAAAAAAGACAGGGTAACAAAGCAAAAGAAGGAAGAGAAGTATGGAATTAATGAAAGATAACATTTCTTTTCATATTATGGAGATTATTTATTAGTTATCTTGGTAATACATTAAGAAAAAGATCAGCAACTTTTGTACCAGCCAAAAGATGTTTATCGCCAGGACACTGCAGCACTAGGACTATTTTTTAAGTTTGCTACATTAGTTGACTTGGAAGCTACACTCAGCAGCAATTGAGTTGGGCGTACTGGTGCATTTGGCTTTGGTGTAGTATTGTTTTTAATCGAAGATACAATTGTCGGGTTCTCTTTCCGCACTGATTCGCCTGTCGAAGCCTTGTCATTTTTAGTTGGTTTGTTATTGATTTTCTCCTTGATTTTGCCTTCTTCAGTGCCTGTCTTGGTAACTGATTGATTCTGCGATGACTTATCGGGCGATTTTAATTGACTTTGTCGACGGTTAAACAAATCATCACTGGCTGCACCCTTTATCTTTCTTGAACTTGATGCAATCCCTTTCCTGAAGTCTTGCAACAATGTCGATCGAGAGATATTAGGAACAGGTGGTATCTCTTCCTCTGGCTCTGTAGTTTTATTGCGCTTCTGTTCATCTAAAATAGCCTCTTGTAAGAGACGAGAGCTGCCTCCGTTGGAAAGCCCTCGAGATGAAGCTTTTTCGTTCACAGATCGAGGCCGTTGCGCCTTCTTAGCATCCTTTTGAGGAGGTGCACTCGAGGGCTTATTAAGAGCAAGACGATTAGCACTTGCCGATCTTATTACTTGAGGCTGGTGAAACGACAACCCAGTTTGAACATGTGCTGTTAAAAGGCTAATATGGGCTTTGGCATTTGGCAGTCGAAATCTTTCTGATTTTAATGCTGCGCTTTCTGCATTGATCACTAAATAAAATTAATATGTGTTAGTTCATTCACAGTGTCTTTATAAAATAAAGATGGTTTACATTTCAGTGTCAAGAACTCTTTGAGAGCATCTGCATCATAAAAGAGAGGTGGACTAGGTAGGGGTGGGCCAAAATCGCATACATTGCTGTTTCTCAAAACCTCCACTCTAACCAAAATTTATGTTAACAACAAACAATTACAGTTGCCAAATCAGGCATATTTTACCTCCAATATCTGCTACCATTGACATATTCTGCACGAACAAGAATATAGACGTGAATAAACTGAGATCGAATAGCATTAGGATTGAAGGCTTGATCTCCTTCAATAAACACAACACAGACTACGTCTATAGAATTGGAAGAGCGTTAGATGAGTCAAAAGGACGATTCTTATGAAGGATAGCTTACCATTGCCAATGAATCTCTTACGCATTATTTGCTGCTCATCGTTTTTGCTAAAAGGCATTAGTGGTGCAACATGAAACATGATATCCACATCGTTCCATTTAGATACATATGAGTATTTTCCTGTCTCGCCAGCTAATTTTTTAAGATTGATTGAATATGCTTATTTAACCACAAACAGTGCATCTTTATCTTACTTTTAATATCCAGCCCAGCTGCATATCCTGTATAACCTCTTAGCTCAATTTTGGTTCCAAGAATATTCATGAAGTCTTTGAATTCAGATGAAAGCCCTGTATTTGAGAACCAAGCTTCTTCTTTCGTCTGACCTTTTTGTGTTGTAATCACGCCAAACTTGCACCGTTTTGGGATCTGAATAAAATGAATATCAGTCCTTTTTTTTCTTCCTCGCTACAGAAATACAATGTACCTGTATTTCATCATATTTCAGTAGATCCTTTTCGAGTCCTGCTAAAATGGTGGTCTCGGCCGTGAGTTCCTTGAATGATTGGAGATTTAGGTTGGGACAGACTGATAAAATGGCAGCACGTATCATACGTGAAGAAGAATTGTTTTCGGTATGACTATTTGAGTTTCTGTTGATCAAAGCTCGAAGTCGGCTGTCATGATAGGACGATGTCTTGTCTGCCTTGCTTCCCTCCCCTCTTGCCTCTAACTGAGCTAAAGTTTCCTTAACCTTGGCCTCATGGACAAGGAATCTCTTCTGATCGGGCTTTATTATGAAGTTAGTCATGTATTTCAGATTACACATGTATCAACAGGCTCACCTTATTGCTTCGTACAATAATACGATATTGCGATCCAGGCTGATGAGAGATGGGAATACTATTTCTGGCTACTTTAGTACGTTCCTGAATGACTGAAATAATACCAACAGATTGTTCTACTGTTTGATTGCTAGTTGAAAGACCAGATAAGTCATGACTGCTGTTCAGAAATGCACTCATCAGTGTCTTGCTGTTGCGGCTTCTGGTTAGAGATTGTCTTTTTTTCTTGGCTAGTCCTCCTTCTGTGTGTTCTGTAGGTGCGGTTTTTTCTTGATCAAATGAACCGATCAGTGTAAGGTACGGCTTTCCAACAAAATGATGACGAAACCACGTTGCCTTTTGATCAATTTGATCTGGCTCGAGGCCTCTATAATGTGAAGCAGACAATGGAGCCATTCCAAGCTTAGGTGTTTCCTTTTTGAAATCGTCAATTGAATGACTACTCAAGTTTGGAAATGATTCAACTAGTTTCAGGCATTCTTTACAGATGTGTCGAATATCCGCAATCTGTTTAAAACGGTTTGAAGGATATAGAAAGGAATACACAGGATCTTGTTAGTAGGATGATACATTGGTATATTTAAAAGCTTATTTTCTAAACATACTAATAGCTTAATATAAGAACCTTGAGTTTTGACATCAAAGCTTGGTATGATTTGATAACTGTTGCTTTGAACCATAGTTTGGATATCTCGGAGTTGACTTTGAAGTTTTTGAACTTTCTGGGCACAAGATGGCTCGCTACATGCCTCGACTAGAACCTGAATTCTCTCTGTGCCAATCGAATCCAGTTCGCGAAGATGAGCAAAAGCAAAGTCGTCAGTTGTATTAAACAGATCCAACAGATATGAGGTATAATCAAGGATAGCTGTAGCAAGTTCTTTGGTAGTGTCTGCCACAAGCCCTTCAAAGGAAGAGGCATCTTTGGAAATCGAATGCATAAGGGAAGTAGAAATAGTGAGTTGAGAGTTAATAAGTGAGTCTGCTAAAGAAATGGTTGAATTGGTAAGAGAAAGGGGTGAAAACCCATTCGAGCTGAATTCATTGTTTGGGGTGATATTATGATGGTACGAATAAAAGTCTGTTCGTTCAGGAGACGATGTAGAATAAGGAGATGGGCTGGAAATATTACTTTGAGTGTACGTATTAGTATAAGTGTCGATTTTGCTGTGCTTCTGAGGCAGCTCATGACTTTGGCTACATTTCTTTGTTTGTTGTCCCTAATATAAATCAATTTATTAACATTTTTGAGTTTATATTCTCTTTCTCTTTTTTTTCTTCCTCTTGGTTGATATATATTTACCTTTTGAATGTCAATACTGGATGATGTGTGAAATGTAGGTGATTTGGATAACGATAGATGTTGTATTCTATTGTCTATTTCTTGAATCGAGGTATCTTTGAAGACTGTTTCACTAGCAGTACGTGGACGGAACATTTGACTTAGTCGAGTAGATATACTGTCACTGTTTGTCGCTACGGAACTAGTTGTCAAAGTACTTGAGCTTGGCCTTAATGCGAAGAAAGTTGACTGAGCTAACTTTTGGGGTATTTTGCTAGCACGTGATGATAATGACGATCGTTTGGTAGGAGAGCTAGCTTCATTGTTCGTGCTCATTTTGTCGTTGATTGGCCAAGTTAATCTATATTTCTACTCAAATGCAGATATTTGAGACGCATATAGCTTGCTCTTTCTTGTCTGCTTTCTTGAGCTTTATTTGTGAAAGCGTAAAGAAAAAAATAAAAGAGGAGGGGAAAGAGAGAAACCAGAAATATTAAAAAAAAAAAGGGAGAATGAAAAGCAGTGGCAATAATAATAAAAAAAAAAGAGCTAATCTCTTTTTATTATTCGCATTTTGTGCTCTTGCTCAAAGTCAATATGCGAGTACTGTGCAACATTGGTGTTGTCGAATTATTCACACAACAAATCCAATTGTACTTGCTGATTACCAGTTCATAGGGATGGTATGGACTTTTGTTTGGCTCTTTCTCCTTAATGTGATCTTTGCGAAGAGCAGGTTTATTCCGTACTGTATGTACAGTAGATATGAATTTAACAAATTTCATTTTTTTTGCTCTTGTGTATCATCAGCATATAAATTGAGGTGACAATAAGTTGAAGTACCGCAAATGTTTGATTTGAACCAGGCTCCACATGATGAGATCTCTTTTTGGTAATTTAGACTATATCTCAAGACAAGACCTTATGCTCGATGCACCAACAGTTTTCGATTACGAAGTAGGCTTAGGAGACAAAGTTCCCTATGAAAGAGATGTATTGCCAATGTATAGATAGAGGTATTTCGTAGTATACGAACCCCGAGAATACCTTAGATCAGATAGTAGATATTTCATATCGAGTCTATATTTTTTTCTTTCCTTTGTCAAAGTCACGATGCTGAGCAGTAAGCAATACAAGCCTTCATCCTTTTTTTTTTAGGTTGACAGGTGCCGTGCCTAATAAAATCGAGGATTAGGTACCCCCAATTGCCGCGATATACTATAAGCAGGTCCTGTTCGCAAGGCCAGATTACAATTCCTTGGTTAGTCATGCCCCACTGATGTGTTACAAAAAGAGTTTACCAACTGGTTTCGGGGTTTTTATACTTTAATTTCTAACATGTCAAAGCTAGAAAACTTTCACCTGTATTAAGCTTCACTAAAAATGATTGTGACTGCATTGCTTACAGCGCTTTACTGATGTTATGCTGTAGGTCTCTGATACCTGAAAGAGCATCGTTACTTTGCCTTGTCTAAATCAGTTCGATTCTTATAACTAAATGTGTTTATAAAACAGCCAAACGAGAAAAAAAAGAAGTAGGCCATTAAAAGTTTTAAAAAGCAAATGCTCTGTCGTGTCATTACAGTAGTCGCTCGGTTTAAGAGTATTTGATTTAGGAGTATGTTTAATATAAGAGTGCTATCTTTTCGCTTGAAAATCGCTTGAGTGCTAAAATGTCATTCGATTTAAGAGTATGCTCAATATAAGAGTGGCATTTCTCAAGAATATGAACACTCTTAAATAAGGCGACTATTGTACATAGATCCATAGTGTTGAATTTCAAACACTCCACTGATAAAAAAAAATGTGGGGAAGCAAGCGATATTAGCATTCTCATCTCGCATATTCAGAGGCTAAAAAAGAGTTACAAAGACTATAGCAGTGCATCCGAATATGCGAGATGAGAATGCTAATATCGTTTACTTCCCCACTTGACTACTGAAAACATAGTGCCCCTTTTTGTTTATTGCACAACATGGCTAACTGTTTCAAACATTTTCTATATTGTATGTTTACAAAAGAGAAACACAATGCTTGAGAAGTTACAGCTGTTAAGAAAAAAAAAAGCAATTTGACTATAATTATGAAGCAATGATAGGGTAGACACATTTCCTTTTTGTTTTTTAAGGCTTCAACTTACTTTTGAGATAAACATGTTTATTTCAATAATACAGTTAGATATGTAAATGATACGTAATTATATAAGGCAAATGATTAAGATGGATTAGTAAAGAAGAAGATTAGAAAGCAAGTAAGATGTAACTAATGTCGAGAAACACTATCAGTTCTATTGGAATCCTCGAATAGTTCTGATTTCTTCCGACTACGAATTTGATCCAGGTAATATGTGTTGATGAAATATTTGCTAAGGATGACCTCTAATTCCTCAACTCGATTGCTTAGACTGCTAGATTTCTGTTGTTCTTGGCGAAGCATATCAATCACCATCTGCATATTCGGGTCAACTTGATCCATACTGGACACATTGATGGTTTTTGCGCTGTCAGAGTGTGATTCTATCTGTGGCCGGCTTGGGAGCAATGCTGCATCAGGAGCTGAGTTCAAGAAGCTGTTACTGTGAGATGTGTCTAGAAAGTTGACTTCAGGAGAATACAAGGGTGCTTGGCTATCGATTTTTGTGATTTGGTCGATATGCTTCATTTCATGAATAGTCTCATCCGTTTTGGGTTTTGTTGTGTCTACCATCTTTCGAATAAAGGTATCGCTTCTCTCTCCTGAAGTATATGTCTTGCTGCCATTCAAGGCATCACGGAAGAACCATGGTACAAGAAGAGATTGTTTTCTTTCTTTGGTATGGTCTGAATCGCTGTTGTGATGTGCCATCTCTTCCTCGCTCATGTAAAGATCACTGTCGGCGTGATGTTTTTTGCGACTGATGTAGGTGGGTATATGATGAACCAAGCCCCATGGGGTTAATCTAGACATACCAAAAAGCAGGATATAAATAGAAGTTAAGACACCATAGCAACCACCTGCAAGAGCAACAGCACTCAAGATTGTATGTTGTTTGACTTCAGTCTACAGATATCAAATGATCAGCTTTTGTTAACTTTCATGAGCCTGTAACTGACTTGCATACCTCAACGTCAATTGTACTTTTTGCTAGTTGAACAGAAAACAATCCATGATAGAGCTATAGAAAAGAATTATGATTTGCTCAAAAGAAGAAACAAATGCGGCTTACATTCCGATCAGGAATACCCGTCTTAATAGGGTTGGCTTGAATTGGCCAATGATGTTGCTCGTTGGGCAATGTTATGACATCAGTGTAAGCAGGTTTCTACAAGCAACAAGTTAGAAACATTAAATTGATGTATTCTCAAACATCTCAAACCTACCACTCCTACAATAGCACCAAAATCTCCGGGCTTAATGGCTCTGTATTTGTGCTGATGGTAATATGTGATTGATGTGTGGTTATAGAATGTTGTCGCTCTTGAGGCGCCTAATTGTATATTGGTAGAGACTATTTTCTGTAGCACAATAAATTGAGTTAAATTACAATCATTTTAGTTTACGAAATGTGTTTACCTCGTATGATGTGTTACCTAAGGTATCAGTGTTCCATGAAGTGAACCTGGGATCATAGAGTTGTAAAGCTATAGCAGGCAGTGATACACTTGCATAAGATATGTTCACCAGACTGTCTAACCGCCAGTAGAAATCAATTCTTCTGAGAGCATCTCTGTTGTCATAACCGATATCAGCAGCCATATGGTAGCTATTGTTTGTGGAAAAATACCAACAATGTGAGGGAGAGCCATCATCTTTTCCAGGTCGAAAGAATCGCGACCAACAGTCTGGAATTTGCGCTTCTGTCCAGTTGTAATATAGGATACCACAACTGACAATCTGCAAGGTTGTGTTCTGTACGCACATTTCAACGTCTGGTGTTACAGTGACATATCCAATTTCTTCCAAGGAGTTTCGTAACAGTGGTTTATCTGTAAATATCTATAAGAAACAGTTTAGAGGGAATGTTGTTATATGGCTCGACAACATGATTGATGATTTACTTGATTTATCAAATAGCCACAAAAAGCCAGAAAAATCATGGCCATAACGATAGCAGTGCCACCTCTGCTGTAAGCTAAAGATCTAGGTTCAAGAGGCTTAAGTAAAGGAGAGATAGGTTAAGATCCACTTAGAGTTTAACATGATCACGCTTTAGTACTTACTCGCCTATACCATGCTTCACCTAAGAAATGCATAACTCAATGAATAAGAAGAACAAAAAAAAAAGTAAAGGAAGAAAGAAAGCAAAAACAAATAGATACTGTTTCTCAATGATTTATTAAAGCGGAACCAAAATGTGCCTTGGTATACTTGTTTTGGATTCTGTATTTTTCAAGAAATCTATATTGGAAAAAAAGAGAGGGTGTACATGCACAAAATTTATTGAAACAGTAAGCAATTCGTATTATAATGCAACACAAGCTTAGTTGGAGAATTTCAGGTAAACAGTACTTCTTTTATTACAATCCGAATTTCATAAAGAAAACACAGGATTTGACAACTTGAAGCATATATCAAAATCAGCAGCCACGAGGTGATATTTTAAATGGAGAAGAAAAAAGAAAGTTAAGGTGTTTACTCGGGCGTAACATGAAAAAGTTATTCAATCTCACTTGAAAGAGTTTAAATGAAAAAGAGAAGAAAACATGGTAGACCATGTCATGGTTGCTTGCTTACTGATAATAGACATCCATCTTCTTCTTCTTTCTGTTTCGTTAGCAAATGTCGAAAGGACAGCGCCACGTACTATTATTAATGGAATGTATAGAATTCCAGTCACCTGTGTATGAAATGATATTCGGTTTATGCTCAATAGGAGCAGACCAATAACATCTTGTGTTACCAGCAACATAGGGACATAGCAATCAACACTCAAGCCAACAAAGCCCATTCTCGGTTCTGGGAACAATAGGACGATGACTCATCTCAAGAAACGGAAGTGACAAAAAAAGGAAGAGAGAGAAAGAGAGATCTAGAATACAACTGATTTCAAAAGATGTGTTGTCTAGTGGAAAAGAAGAGTTCAAACAATCCTTCTTTATTTAATGCAGGTATTTTACAGTCCCAATCAATATACTTTTGTTTTTTTTTTAATTTTCATTGTTTGACGTACAAGTCACTTTATATGTTATAGAATGAGTGTTCCATATAAGTAGCTATCCTCTTGCTTAGCTCTATCGTTACAGTGAGAACGGTAAATTTTGTCACTTTGAGAAAATCAAATGTCCACAACCAAAAAACAAATGTCACTTTCCATAAAATGAACGGCATTAAGCCAAAAATGATTGTCCTTACATGTCTAGAAATTTTGTCCTTTTGAAATAAAGAAATGTCACAGTTTTTTGGTTATGGACGTTTGATTTTCTCAAAGTGACCGCTCTCACTGTACTTTATTCTTACCTGGCTTTCAAATTCTCGCCTCTTTCCTTTTATAAGCAATTCCTAACACTCTATGCAAGTATTTTCGCTGCATAACCAACATGAATGTTTCAGTAGTATGGGTAGGCTATAAAAGAAATTTTTTTGCGCCTCATAAAAGCCAAAAGAAAAACAGTAGGTTTATTATACCAAGAAATTGATGTTATATGATATACCTGTTTTTTTTTATTGTGAAAAGAGAAAATCCTGATTCATTCAAGATATCGCTTTGTTGGTTTAGAGATCAACGATAAGATCTAAAAAAAAAAACTTTAAATCTTTTGCCAAACTGAATGAGTAGCTTACAAGCGATTTAGAAGGAAAGCCTCTATTTTTAGACGCACAAAGAAAACCAAGACTTGATGAAAGTCGTTTCATTCTATACATAATATGTCGTTTTTTTATAGAAACAAGTTATATCACATCTAAATAATATTCAAGCAGCGATAAGAAAATT
This sequence comes from Choanephora cucurbitarum, assembly GCA_025331435.1. Classification (NCBI taxonomy): domain Eukaryota; kingdom Fungi; phylum Mucoromycota; class Mucoromycetes; order Mucorales; family Choanephoraceae; genus Choanephora; species Choanephora cucurbitarum. Next base: position 127,427 of record JAIWNI010000051.1, read on the forward strand.
AGTTTGGAACAGCAAGGTCTGGCGATCGATAGTGGCTTTCGATTCTATGTTTTTTTTTCTTGGTAGATTTTTCCAATTGTAACAAACATGCCAGAGGCCAGTGTGTTGTGGCCAAACTAAATTTCACTGTCAGCAAGCGTACTAATGATAAGCATATTTTGATCATCTTTCGCTCAATCAAAACCCTATTTAGTGTAACTTTAATGTAATATGTAAAGTGAATTCAATGGATGACATGGGAAAGAACTTGGAAAGATAATCTGTTAAATAAATATGCTTCTTTGCTCACTATCATTTACTCTGTTGAGCTCTACTTGAAGAAGAATCTTGTCAACAGATTCAAATCTTAATATTTATTGATTTGTTTCTCTCTTTCTATGCATCATTTGGATCCTTTATGAGGGTAGCACACATCTAGTAAGGTTGTTTCAGCAACCAGGCAACCGTGTCTTTTTTTTTTTTCAATTAGGCTGTTCTCATCAACAGGGTGATACAACGACTAAAATAGTTAATGTTGTTTCAGAACAAAAAATGTGTAGATCCCTTTTTGTATGCGACTGTATGAGGTTACAACAGAGTTTTATCAACTCATTTAGAGAGCTCTGGCAGCTAAACTGACAGAACACGTATCTTCTTTCATTTGACATGGTCACAACGACATGCTAGAGACTAGTTCTTGGTGTTTAGTCTGTGTACAAATCTTGTATTTCAACTAACAAAATTACGATTCATGATGGCTCATGTCGGAAAATAAGCTTAATGGGATACAAACTATATAAGCAAGTGTACTCGAAATGATCTCAGATAAGGTAAAAAAAAAACATTGATGGGAAGCCGAGCAGAACAAAGTTGAAAGGAATGTAGTTGCCGCACACATAGACTAGTTGGACTAAAAAAAAAACAGTGATGTCAAGTGAGTGTGATTACTGAAATAAAAGTCCAAAAAGTTATACTGAGCCATGGAATTAACCCCAATGTGTCAGTAATTCTTGTAAAACATACCTTTTATTTCTCTGGACCCATTCTCTTGCAATTTATTCTTTTGAATACAGATCTAAATAAGCGTAACAAAGAAGCATGAATAAGTGTGTCATTGTCAGGCGTTTTTTGAAAAAAAAAAAAGGGGGGTACGGAACTCAATGTTGCCGAAATAACGCCCACTCTCCTTATGTGTTTTTTTTATCAGTCTAAATGAGTAACAAAGAAGTTGAGGTTGGAATCAGTTGGACAGAGGTCTATGAAACCTTGCGATCACACTACCATAACTTTGATGAGCAAACCAAGAAAGCTTTCGACAGCTTTTATGACCTTGGACGTTTCTTTTCACCTGAGGCTGTCACTCACAGCATCCCTCTTTGTATAGGTAAACTGACTTTTATACAACCTTCAACGTATTCAACGCGTCTTTTCTTATGTTAGGCATCTCTGAGGAAAGTGGAAGATATGAAGTGATACTGCCTACACATATATATGAACAACTCTTGATGTTTATCGAACAGGCCATTCCTCATGTAGAACCTATCGATGCAAGCGTATTAGAACCAAAGTCCTATATTGTCCATGAGCGATTTGAGGCAACAGACGCCAAGGCGTTCTCTAAGCGTCGTCAAAAGATCAAGTCAAGAAACAGACAACTAGAGAGGCTGAATGCAGCCAAGAGGGAAGCCAAGCTGGCGAGAGAGATGCTGAGGGCAGGTGATGCAGTGTTTGTCAGTTTAGATATAGAAGCGTATGAACTAGATCATTCTATCTTGCTGGAGATCGGATGGTCTCTGTATGATTCAAGAACCAATCGGTTTTTAGACCAGCATTATATCAATGATCAATATCGCCACCTGAAGAATGGCCGATTTGTAGATGATCAAAAGGAGAAATTTAACTTTGGTACCTCTGTTTGGTGCAGTCTGAAGCGAGCTCTGGATGAGCTCCGAAAGGATCTAGACTGGGCTACCAAACGAGATGGAGGGTTTGTGCTTGTTGGACATGGGCTTGATAGTGATATCAAGTACTTGCTTCAACAGGGATTTCTTTGGCCAGATAAGTATGGAGGAGAGACAGAAGAGGTGCGTCATTCGGCCTGTCAAACAATCCTGAATACCGATACCATCTACAGTGCTCATATAAGTGATGTTTCTAATCCTGTTTCACTTGGAAGAGCACTTCATGCGTTACAGATGGATACATGGGATCTTCATAATGCTGGTAAGACTACTTTAGGCTTTGTGAGAGCATGTAACTGATCAAGATGTATTTTAACTAGGCAACGATGCTCATTATACGCTATTATTATTGTTAAGATTGGCTGGACCGGCCCAAATGTTTTCTTTAAAGTAGACAGAATAAACTTTCAGCAGATGAATTTAAAAAAGGAAATTAGCCGATTTGAAGGAACTATTGTTCTGCCGTTACGGAAGGGCTTACTCCCGTTCCTTAAAGCATAAGACCAGGCTAAATAAGCTTTTAATGTCCCTCTCCTTAACAAAAAAAAAAAAAGAGCGGTAAAGTAATGAATCTGCAAGATGATTTCATCAAGTAAGCTTCTCCTCCTTTTTTTTTTACTTTTAGTAAGCTTAGTAGAAAAGTTTAGATGGATTTTATTTTAAAACAAGCTGAAAAATAAATTTGATTAATTAGACATTACAAGGTAACACATACTTTTGATTCGTTGTAAAAAAAAAATCAGGGATGTCTGTGTGTTTGGTATGTGCTTCTGTTTGTGTCTTGATGCAACACCAATTGACAATAACCAATTGGCGGGATTTTATCAAAAAGGTACAAGTTAGTTGTGTAGAGTATCTTATTCTTTCTTATTGAGAGTCATAAAGAATGGCAAAAACGCGATAGACTGAAGAGAGTATTGATTATTCCGAATGCGTATTTCTTCTAAAAAAAAAATAGAGTAACTAGGGGACAAAGAAAAGCGAAGACAAGGGAGGCAATGAAAGTTTGCCTCACAAAAAGGAAAAAAAGAGCTATTTTTGGCAGGTGCCTCTGTCTTCAGGAGAAGCGGAGGAGAAAAAAAATTAAAAAAAGACAGCTCATGTTTCGGATTGGTGTTCAGAAAAGAAGGTTGGTTACAACTGAATTTTTAAGCCGCCACCTTTCCTATTTCTTTAGACAACAGATGAATGCATATCATTTTAGAGACTATAGTGATTTATAAACTCAATAGGACAGTGACAACATTTTCTATGGCTACCTTATATTCACTCAAGAAAAGAAAAAGAAAAAGAAAGAAAAGAACTCAATTATCTCGATAACATGAGATAGATCTCTAGAAATTTCTAGTTCTTTTTTTTTTTACTCAAGAGAAGAACTGTATCATCATGACTATCTGTATCACTCTCCTCTTCTTCTTCCCGTTTCTGGCCTATAAACCATTTAACCCATATGGCCTTATTTATTTCAGATAAAGTTCTTTTAGGTGTTTATAAGCAACATGATTGTCGGTTTATCTACTCTTTGTTTATCTGAACTCTCATCTGAAAAGAAGGTCCTCTTTCTTTTTTTTAAAAAAAAACAAAGAATTGAAAGGCGTCATTTGAGATTTATTTGAAAATAAAATGATACTTACAAAAGCACCTTATTTGATAGATCGAGGCACTCTCCATATTTTGTGTGTGTGTGTGATGGGAATGTCTGTCTGGTCTGACTATAAAAAATTGCGTATTCTATTTATGGCGATAAATGTACATTTGGCTCATTTAAATGACAGCTCTTCAATGTGAGAGGACACACTCTACTCCACATGTCTGATGGGTCTGTTTGCTGAGTAAGCAAACCAACCAACATCCATTTTTTTTTTATTTTTGACAGCTATAAGAAAAGTAAAAGGAAAATGACAACATGTGTTTTTAATCAAATATAAGACTTAGGTATTGTTCATACGATAATGTATCACAACATGCTATTTTACTCAACATGTGGTGCATTATTAACACATTTTAACATTCATTACACAACACTAAATAACAATAATGAAACAACTTTATACAAAAAAAAAATATAGTCTAATAAATGGGATATGTTGGGTCTCTTCTTTTTTTTTTCTTAATTGTCATCAAGACACATTTGCAAAAAAAAAAAAATATAAATATATATATAAGAGTGAAGGAAGGGAGATGAGGGTTATAGTAAGCTACTAGAGATTTTCATAGGGCATAATAGAGAGAGAAAAGAATAAAGATGGGGAGCATAAAAAAGATGATTTTGCTTATAAAGGTATAGATGGTGTATATATACAAGGCAAAATAATAATAAAAAAAATCTAAGGCTGGTAAAAATAAAAAAAAGAACAATAGTAGCTTGGAGAGGAAGAAAAGAGAAAAAGAAAAGATAATAAAGAAAAGGGGGGTAAAGAAGAGATAGTTTTTTTTTTGGCTGATGATATAGTGTTGCAGAGAAAAATGGGGTTGATATAAAATCGTCTATAGGAAATGTTGGTATGAATATATATATATAGATGAGAGGTTAGATTCTTCCTTTTTTTTGTTGTTTTTTTGATATGTTTTTTGATATTTTTTTGTTGTTTTTTGTTGTTTTTTGATGTTTTTTTTTCGATTGTTTTTTCTGTTGTTTTTTTCTGGAAAATGATGATAGGTTGGTAAAAAATATAAAGGAACTTAGTTGATGATAATAGGATATGTTGATCTACTGGGAGCAGATACAGAAGGAATGGGATAAGGAGATGGTCTGTTGTAGAAAGAATTGGTGTTCCATGCAGGCTTAAACTGACTAGGATGACTGTTGTTGAGTCGAGCATAATCAGGATAATCCGATGTGAATCGAGAGGAAGGTGTGTTCTGCTCATAAGGGTGGGTATAAGGTGTGTAAGAAGGTTGTGTGGGGCGGAAGGCAATGGGTGCTACCATGGGTGTAGAACGGTAATCCATCAGTGATGTAACAGGACTGGTAGGAGAATCGTCAGAATCACAACTTGTGGTGGGAGAAGCAGGAGAGTAAGGAGAGGTCATTTTGGAAAGACTAGAGAAAAGTAAGTAAAAAGAGTAGAATGAACAGGCAAGACTTACTTGAATGTCTTCCATTGAGGATCATGGCATCGTTGATGTCTTGATAATGTTGTCTTACGAGTGAATGATTTACCACACTCTTTCACATCACAAACATAAGGGCGTTTGCCAGTATGTGTACGACGATGTCTAGCCAAAGAAGAAGACTATCATATATGTAAGTATCAACCCTATATTTCTCTTTCTTAATCCTTACATCACTGAATGATTTTCCACAGGCTTCGTATTCACATACATGAGGTCTTTCACCTGTGTGAGTACGGTAATGGACAGTCAAGGCTGATCTCTGAATGAATTGCTTTCCACAGCTGGGCCATTCACAATGGTATGGGCGTTCCCCTGTATGAATTCGTTTGTGTCTGGAAAGATCGGAACGTCGGGAGAAACGTTTGGTGCAATTGTCCCAAGTACATACGTAGGGTTTATCGCTCTGTTGTTGGGTCATAGATGTAGATGATGAGGGTGATGTTGATAAGATTGAATCCATAGACATACATGAGGAATAGGATGAAACGCTACTGCTCAATAAAGTTTCAACTGGCTGTTGGTCATGTGTATTAAGTAAATTACGAATATCCATAGTGTGTGTGTGTGTGTGTGTATTAATGTATTAAAAAAAAAAGTGAAAAAAAAAGGAAGAAAATTATTAAATTATAAAAAAAAAGAGGGGCGTAAAAGTAGAAAGGAATATAAAAAAGAAAAAGAAAAGTAACACAAAAAAATATATATATATAAGAAAGAAAGAGGAAAAAAAAAAAGCAAAAAAAAAAGAAAGAAAAAGACCTTATTTATACTATGCACCAAGAGAATTACGGGGTTGAAATTTAAGTTTTTTTTTGTGTTCAAACTGTAGTACAAACTATTTTTGAAATGACACGACTAAAAAAACTTGTAAAAAAAAAGAAAAGAAGGCTTGAGCTTTCTATGTAAAGTCTTTCTTTGAAATGTCATGCATGTACTTTATGCATACTGAAGAAATGAATGAAGCACACTGTTGTATCTATAAAATATCTTCGTTGACTATCTAACCGTCTTTACTGTCATCGTATTATTCCCTTCTTTCTTTCTTTCTTTCACTCTAAAGACTTGCTTGTTAGCTGAATACGAAATTAGGTATTTATTTTATCAGCAATATTTATATATAAATATATGTATGTATATATTTATATAAATTTCATTAAATTTCAACAAAAGAGAAATTATGTATTTAAGAATTGGTTTACCTCGTCATAAGTTATTCTTTTTTTTTACGCCAATAAGTTTCTATCAAAGAATTTCTAATTGAGAATCTTGATTAAAGTTAGACAGAACTCTCTTTTTTTTTGAGCAACAACAGGTAAAATAACTGACACCTTAAAAAAAAATCGGAGTGAGATGGGGGTCGGCTAATAGACTTATTCGTTGAATAAAAAGAGGGTATGACTCAGAAGAGGTTTGAGCAATCGCCTAATTTTTTTTTGCCCCGCACCCGGAATTTACAGTTAAGAAATTACAGATTCAGTTCAAAGTAATAAGGATAGTAAAAAAAAAAAAGTTAAGTCTATATCATTATTTTGCCATGCATCGGTTTTAATGAAAACGTGGCAAAAAAAATTTTTTTTTTTCAAAGACATGCTTTTTATTTACAATAATAATAAAAAGCTTAAAAAATCACTTTATTTTTTATTTTATTTTCTATTTCATAAAATACACAAAGGTTGTCAAATGATCTATAAGCTGTCAGATAATGCACTGTAATTTTCATTTTAAATTTGAATGAAAAGAGTAACTTTAACCCCCCAATTACTCTAACAGAGAGAGAGGCTTTCTTTGTATTCCTAACGGAGAACACGTTTTTCTGTGCACTAATCGCCTTGTGTTACATGAGACATCGCGTGCTTCTCGTGTCACATAGTAGTTTTACATACACAATTATTTGTTTATATAACATTCGTAACGTCATTCGTCTGGGTTCTTGTAATGTCGCACTTTATAGTAGAATAAGGAAAGAAGATAAGCAGCAAAGTACCTATCGGATGCGAGGGGCACAGGCCATCCATTCCTTTAAGCTGACAAAATTGACATTGTTCCTTACAAACAGTCTTTGTTCTATCGTATTGGAAAGAAAGAGAATGCATAAGGTAGTTAAGCTTTTTCTCAATAGGCTTGATTTTCAACAGATACTGTTTGGGTTGATAGAGAGTATGGCTACTACTGTTGTCATAGAGGCAGTTAATTAATTTTAAAAAAAAAGTGAATTCAATAAGGGAATTTAAGCTAAGGAAATAATTATAGGCAAGTTCCTGTAGAACCCCAGAGCTTTCTATCTCTTTTTCTTGTGTGTGTAACATATAACAACAGGCGCAACTGATAGTAACATCCTCTGTCTATAGTTGTTGTCAGTGGGTCATATAAATTCATCATTCACTAAAATAATAATAATCACAATAAAAATTCATTTAAATTATTAGTATGATTTCCAAAAAAAAAACGGTTCGTGTTTTATACTGTAAGCAATGGTCTCAAAATAAGGGCTTACAAGGTGATACAGATTGTGCTTTCATGATGATTGATCTCGTATCACATTTAGCCAAGACATGAATCGTACATGAAACGATCCGCACAACACTATGACAGGTACAAACTTTAATATGAAAGAATTTCTCTATTTCACAAGAGAATAAGGCAGCTGCTGTTTTCTAAAAAAAAAAAGCCATACCTTTTTTTTTTAGGTTGGGAGGGATAACAACAAGTTTTAGCCTGCCGCTAAGATGCTCAACTTCTGTATCACTCAAGATCAAGTTATTCAAGTCCGCCTGTTTTTCTTTTTGTTTTCGATATCTCTTGATACTTTTGAGAAAGTGAAAAAAGGGTGGATAGAAAGGGTAACTAAAAAAAGGAATGTAGATCTTCAGTTCTTTAATTTTTTCTTTTTACCTTATAAGTAAAAGGCTACTTTTACTATTTTCTCGCATCGATTACAGTCACATTTTAGCCTTTCTCTTTTTTGTAAAATCCAAACTTCCGAGTTATATGTTCCCTAGTTAACATAGATGATTAGAAAGAACGTTTACTCAAGTAAGCCTATACGCAAGTTAAGAAAAGAAGACACAGATTAGACTGAAATGATTGAAACATCTTTGCGATTCTTTATGTAACTTCATCCGCAACTATGTACCACATATAGGTTTAGTTGTTTGTGTTTAAACGAATCTACGCCCAAAAAAAAGAGAAAGCTTATATGTTCCGCTTATCGCGTAATTAACCTCCCCTCTTCTTGGTGTGTTGTGCAGGTACATTGGACAACAATCTCATCTTAAAAAAGCATCGCCATACGTTTGTGATCAACAGCATGGTGTTGAAAAACAGAGGGAAAATTTAGAATCATGCAGGATTCGGATACACTCCTTCCGATGGTTTCATTTGTTTATTTTGGACAATAAGAACATCGCCACCTTGGAAGTCAATGCGTTATCTCAAAACGTAACCATGCTATTTTCACACATCTTTATTATAAACTTAAATTTATTTAGAACAAGTACCATATTTAGCCTTCCAGACATCTTCCATCTTTTCATCAATTCGGGTGAACAGATATTCAGCACCACCAAGTACGTGGCCTTCCAGAATGTCCATAGTGAATTCATCAGGAATCGTTCTGAGAGGAGCATTCAATTGGTGACAGATACTTTCAGCAGAGGCAGGCATGTAAGGTGAGATAAGAGCAGAGATGAGATAGATCAAGTTGGCAGCAACAGCAACAACAGCATCACACTTGGCACGAGATTCATCAAACAAGGCATTGCTCAGGTTGGCTTCCTGAAGGTATTGGTTACCACGAGCAGAGATTGTCATAGCAAGACCAAGACCAGCTCTGAGCTTGACAGCCTCCATTGTATCAACATATTGCTTCAGGAGAGCATTGACATCCTTGATCAAGGCAGTCTCTAGGGGACCAGAGAAATCGGCCTTGGGAATAACACCATCGTACTTGGCAAACATGAAACGAATACCACGGTTAACAAAGTTACCAAGGTTGTTGAGCAGCTCACTGTTGTTCTTTGTGATGAATTCATTCCAGGTGAACATAGAATCACTGGTTTCAGGACGAACAGACAAGAGGTAGTAACGCCAGACAGAAGCAGGAATACCAGTGTCTTCAGCATTGTTACCAAACACACCAATATTACGAGACTTGGAAAATTTACCACCTTCATAGTTAAGGTATTCTACATTGAACCGAATGAGTTTTTTTTTGTTTACTTAATTAGGCATAAGCACTTACCACATGTACTGATATGGTTTACAATAGTCCAATCTTCACCTGTACCAATCTGAGAACCAGGGAAGATGACAGAATGGAAAGGGACGTTATCTTTACCCATAAATTGATACAACTTGACATTCTCAGGGTTCTTGAACCACTTTTGCCATTCATCTGTATAGTTGGCGGCAATACTGGGATAACCGATAGGTGCATCAAACCAGACATAGAACACCTTGTCTTCGTAACCTTCAAGAGGGACAGGTGTACCCCACTTCAAGTCACGAGTGATACAACGAGGCTTCAAACCTTCCTTCAACCAAGATTGTGTGATGGTAACACCATTGGCAGACCATTTGCCTTCTTCAGCTGACTTCTTAAATACCTTTTCAATCTCGGGTTGAAGTTTAGCCAAGTCAAGGAAAAGGTGGTTGGATTCCTTGGTGATGGGCTTGTTGTTGTCGAGCTTACAACGAGGTTCAATCAAGTCAGTAGCATTCAAGAGCTTACCACAAGCATCACATTGATCGCCACGCGCATCATCGTATTTACAGTGAGGACAGATACCTTCCACATAACGATCGGCCAAAAATCTATGTCATTGCGGGTCAAATAAAGGCTAGCTGAAAATTGATATGTATCTTACCTGCTACACTTTTCACAATACAATTGAGTCATGCTTTCCTTGACAACATTACCATTTTGGTAATTCTTCAAGAACATATCTTGAGCAATCTCAGTCTGTTTTTCAGTGGTAGTACGACCAAAATGATCGAAAGAGAGGTCAAACCATTTGTAGACAGCTGAGTGGATAGCATTGTATTTATCACAGAGAGCTTGACAAGTGACACCCTCTTCCAAAGCTTTGGTTTCTGTAGCAGTACCATATTCGTCTGTACCACAGAAATAGACAGTGTTGTAACCACGAGCACGACAATATCTGGCATAAACATCAGCACTCAATGTAGAACCGATGATGTTACCCAAATGAGGCACATTGTTGACATAGGGAAGTGCAGAAGTAATCAAGATATTGCGTTCATTGTCCTTGGGAAGCACCCTATTGAATAGGTTACACAACATCGCACATGACTTAACATCTCTTTTTCGCTTACTTGACAGAAGGGTCAACTGTCTTTGCATAAATGTCAGCTTTTACTTTTTGAGTAGTCTTGTTGTAGACAGGTTTAGGGATTTCTTTTGTCACTTTCTTTTCGGCATGTGCATTCTTGTTCTTGGGCTTGGTTCCCTTGTTTGTCTATAGACGGTATGACATGGGATGAGTCATTTTGTCTCTTATACTCGAATGAATAAGCTTTTACCAATTCCTTAACAAAATCAACACCTGCTGCTATCTTTTCGTTCTTTGAAACAGTGGTGAACCAAGAAGATAAAAGAGGGAACTTACTCAAATCTTTAGCAGATGTAAGGGTTTCGAAAAGAGTACCATAGTAAATAGCATCCACAACAGTCACCTTATCAGATTCCTATAACAATCATATTGCGCATAAGAAAGAGTTGACCTAAAAAAAAAAACTTTCACCCCCTTTTTTAAAAGTTTTCTTTTTACCTTTGCAAAAGCATTTCCATGCTTATTAAGGATATCTTCAGCATTTTGAAATGCTTGATCGATTCTTCTCTTGATAACCAAAGGACTGACAAGTGTTTCTTCTTTTTCGATAACAATAGATTGTAAGGCGTTGAAGGCAGTGGCATCGAAAATGAATCTATTGAATTTGATTACTAACAAGCGACTAGGTATCGTGATAGTTCTTACTTGAGAGAAGCGTTCGCGTCAGTCAAGACAAGGTTGTCAGAAGCAATAAAAGTGACAGCTTCGCCAGGTGTTTCAACAAGCTTGGCACCTGTCACTTTAGCAGCGATAGAAAGCTTCAAAGCGTTAGCATAAGGCTTTGTATTGGCTGCCAACTTGGGCAAGGTTATTTTGATAGCTGCAGGCATAGTTGTTCAAAAAGAAAAAAAGAAGAAAAAAAAAGAGAAAAAAAAAGGTTTAGACACACTATCTGTAGACAGACAGACACACGAATACGAATCAATTGAACGCGTATAAGCCACATCAGTTGGATGGCGAATTTAAAAAAAATGAAAGAAGAGTGTGGTCTCCTAAAAGAAGAAAGCTGGTTGAGAAAAAATTCATGCTTATTGAATATCAATGCCTTAAATCTATTTCTCTTTTTTCTTGTCGATCCACTTAATAACATAGCTACAAGTTTTCGTTTAACCATAACAATCACTATCTACATACACTATAAAAGAAGAAAAGAAAGATAGCAAAAGATGGAACGGTGTATATTTCACTAAAGATATAGATATGTAACGAAAAGAATTGTGATTTAAGCTGATTTAATCAATTTGGACAAGGTGTTTTCGATGTCTTGTGCTGAAACGTTTTGAAGGGAAACCTTTTGTTCAATGCCTTTGTCTGTTGGATTCATCTTAGTAAACAAAGCACATCTCAATATCAACAAGAGACTTACCGAAACGAGCAAAAGCACGAGCCTCAATACCACTGGCTTCACGAACCAAGATGGGAAGTTCGGGGTTGGCTTTCTTGATGTCAAGGTAGTTCTTTGCAACGAAATCACTATACAAAGTGCATTTTGTTTATTAGCTTCAACTCATCACGATCTCGATCATTCTTCTCACCGAATGCCACTGCTAGCAGGAGAAGTTTGGCAGAAGTGAAGACGGAGTTCCTTAAGACCCTTCAATTGTGTTCTAAGAGCAGACATATGGTAAGGTAAGTATAAAGAGAGAGGGGAGTTTCTAGATAATTCAAAAGAAAAGAGTAAAGAAAATGAAAAATATAGTAGCCCTGTTGTTGAGTTTCAATTCAAGCATCCACACATCATCATTTTTTTTTTCTTCAAAGCGCAAAAAGGGTTGAAACTCCGTGCCTGAACGCTTTGAGTCTTCTTCAGCTTCTTTCTGTTTTTTTTCAGGTACAAGTTTACTGACATGAAACACGCTATACTTATTGAATTAAACATGTTTGAATTCTCAAGCAGTAAACATTGTGAGTGTTGAACAATCAGTCTTTTTTTTTATTGGGATGAAGTATCTATTCGATGTAATGAAATAATAGCTCTATCAAAATGAACAGGCATAAAGAGGTTCAACAAGAGCAATAGTAGAAAAAAAAAAGGCTCTCTTTCTTTTGTAGAATGTTGGTCATTTTTGTACGAGTCAGATCCTTTTCATGCAAAATAATTGTCTCTGACATTTATGAATAATCTCAGAATTTTGAATTTCCCAAAATATAAAAATTCCTATTTATCGACCAAGTGAATCTGTAATTCACAATGTAATTGTTGCCCTTAATATCAAACGATCCGGTTACACGAGCCGAAAGAAACTTTGCTAACCAGTTTTCTGCAATACCCGAGTCAACGGCATTAAGAACCGACTCAAAGACAATAATTCGCAGCGGCAGTATTGTACTTGCTCAAGCTATGTCTCAAAAGGCTGATGAGTATGTTCAAGAGAAAAATTGTTTGTAGTAGAATGAACTGAATTCATCAGATGCTTGTATGATCAAGTCAAAGACATCTAATCAAAAGAAGACTGTCTACTTTAGGTTGAGGGGAGCGGTTAAACTATTTTTTTCCGTTTACTCAGAAAAATTAGTAAAGTTTGATCTGCCCTTCATTTGATAGCATTTCTTATCAGCGATTATTCATGATAAAGTTTGTTGTGTTCCGTCAAACAGATACAGAACAAATCAATCTAAGATCAAGTAGATGCTCTTACAGGTTGGTTTGGTAGATTGGTGTTCCGCTAGACATGTTTACGATTGGAACTTTCAAGCATTCTTTTTTTTTTAAAAAAACAGACACAGTGTAGTGCTTTAGACAGGCTTACGAGATAATAAGAAAAGAGTTGCAGACCAACATGTCAATGTGATAAATAAAAATGTTCATTTTAATGAAATATATGTATATGTTGAAAAAAATGCAATTATAATTAAAAAAAAGAAAAAGGCGAGAATATATGAAACTCTATAAAACGTGGTGCATAATAAGGGAGTGTATATAATGAGAAGAGAAAAAGAAATGGCTAAAAGTATAAAGAAAAACAGTTTAGTTTCTCTTACGCTTACTACCGGAGGCAGCGGAACCCTTTAAGCGAGAATGAAGAACCTTCTTCTTAGATTCATCAGGCTTAACCTTATTACGGTTTCTGTTCTTGACATTGGCAGTTTCATAATAATGAACACCCACTTTCTTGTTCTTTCTGTCTACTTCTGTTTCGTTATTGTTCACCTTAGTCTTCTTAACAGGCTGTTCTTCTTCCTCCTCTTCTTCATCGTCTTCACCATTGTCAGTCAATTCAAGTTCACTATCAACTTCCTCCTCTTCTTCTTCCTCTTCTTCTTCACCTTCAATGACAGGAGCTTTGACAACGGGGCCTTCCTCACCTACAACACTTTCAAAAACTTCATCCCAATCCGTGACTTCAGCTTCTGAAGCAGGAGTGACTTTCTTCTTCTTCTTGGATTTATCTTTAGCAGCAACAGCAGCAGCAGCAGCGGCTTCTTCCTCTTCCTTCTTTGCCTTGGCCTTAGCACGCTCTTCAGCAATCAATTGAGCATTGTTAGCCAAATCGTCTTCCATGTATTCAGCAGTAACATTGATCTTGGCAAACATCTGTTCAACACCAATCTTGCTCTTCTTTTCGTCCTTTTGTTCTTCGGTAAGAGGTTCAACAGACTCAGGAGGAGGAACGTAGAAGGGAATACGACCACGGAGCCAGTCATTGAGAACCATAATAGACACATTGTGGACATCAGCTTCACCCTTCTTGAGCAATTTACCGGTCTTACGAGCAATTTGTTCAAGGAAGTCAGTATGATCAACCCAGCTAGTGAGACCATAAGTTCTCTTGAGGTATTCGTGACGCACACGTTCCAAGATAGTAGGAATAGTATCTTCGGGGCTTTCCATCTTTTCAACACGAACAGAACCCTTCAAGATGATGTCAACTTCATTGTCATCCACATTAGGAGGCACAACACCAGGACAATCGATCAAATAGATACGCTTCATTAAAGTAATGTATTGCCAGACCTTGGTCTCACCAGGAATAGGGGCAACTTGACACACCTTCTTGTTCTTGAGAGTGTTGATGATAGAAGACTTACCAGTGTTAGGGTAACCAATAAAACCAACAGAAATTTGCTTTCTGTCACTGTGCAAGGAAGAGAATTGACGCAAAAGCTGGATGAGAGAACCTTTACCGAATGAGTTGTTGATAGAGGCGTGGAAGGCAAGTGTAGGGGCAAACTTAGAAAGGTGTGAGACCCAACGAGCAGTAGACCAAGTAGGAACAAGATCACACTTATTGAGTACAAAGATCAATTGCTTGTGAGGCTTTTCTTTACGAATGAACTTTTCAACGTTGTGACAACGAGTACCGATGGGATCACGGGCATCGAGAACATGGATGATAACATCAGATGAATCAATGACCTTGTAAAGTTCGTTCCAAATACGCTTGGATTGACCGGCTTGAAGATACCAAGCACGGCCAGCTTCAGAATAGTCAGACTCCTTATTAGCCAACAAGCTAGAATCCTTTTCAGACTTATAAGTATCTAAAAAAAAAGAGCATTGAGTTCATAACCTAAATCAACCATCTACAATTAAAGAAAACTGCTTACCATGAGTGTCATCTACTTGGCTCATCATTTCTTCCATAGAACCAATATTCAACTTGGGCTTCTTTCTTTGTGCCTTACTACCAAAAGTGTTACCGAAACTATCAGTTTCGAGAATGTGCATACGGGTGTGCTTGGTAGAGTCTTGAAGCAAAGACATGGGCAACTTGTTTTGCTTCAACAAAACTTGATAGGGATCGTCCACCTTGGCAGCGAGAGATTCACGGAAATCTTCCAAAGCCTTTTGTCCGATCACACGAGTGTTACCTGTAGATCCCAAGTTAGTATGCATCCATAGATCGTCGCTCTATCAGGCTTACCAAACCATTTTCTGTTAGGTGCAACACGGGCAGTTTTGACTTCACTGCTTTGGAAATCAGCAGCCTTAACGATACGGCCCTGAGAATCACGGATAGCTTTACCACCCTTCAACATGTTGATGTACTTGATCTTCTTGGCATCTCGGTAAAAGTTTTCACCCTTGAGGCGAATGTTCTTGGCTCGATCGTCACCGCCGGCCTTATCTCTTTGAACTCTTTGCTTTTCCTTCTTATATTGACCCATATTTGATGATTGTTAAAAAAAGAGTGAGTGAAAGGAATTTTTTTCTTTTCGCTTTTTTTTTTATTACAATCCTGCTAATAGAGCCATCTTACTGGTTCAAAGGAAAGAGCAGTCCAATTTTTTTTATTTATTCATAAGAGGGGCTTACGCCTATTTAAGCAGTTTATGCATTTTTTAAATCTTCTTGCTTAGAAAGCCATTAGTAGTTGTATTGGATAGATATGAAACGCACAAAATAAAAAAAGACACAGTTCTACAAAGTTCTTCTCTAAAAAAACAATTTGGCTGCAATGCATTGAAGTAGCCAGTAGCTGATAAACATATTTTGGAATTGGTGAAAGATAGACATCTTGTTCTTCATATCAACATTGGTTCAGAATGCTCATAGGCTGGTTGATCAGATACAATACGATTTCAACCTTTTGTTCCGAGAGTGCTTTTGTAAATGGAAAAAGTCTTTGTTTTCTTTAATGGTCATCTTCCTCAAGACCAGGACAGTTATCGTCCAAATCACTTTTATTCTCATACTTGGCACTACACCAGAAACAATAGAGATAATTGTTCCGCAGATATTCAAGAACCTTATGGAGCTGTTGCTCTGTTGTTAGCGATTTCAGTTCTTCTACTTCTTCTGGAGGGTAAGAGCTATCTATTTCTTCTTCCTTTTGCTGTTCTTCTTCCTGGCCTTCTTCTGCTTTTTGTTCCTCAGGTTCTTTTTGAACTGGCTTCAAGATCCATAGAATGTTAGATTCAACGTTGTTTTCTTCATCTAGTTTTTCACAGATGGAAACTGCAGCAGTCAAATAGCGAACAAGTTTGCTTTCTTTCATGCGCTGTGCCATGGCTGATCGAAAATCTTCAGGATCGATCGCCGTCTTTTTTCTCTCTCGTTCTTCTTCCTCTTCTTGTTCGCGAGCACGTTTCTTTAATTCACTTTCCATACCAATACCACCTCTGCCTGATTTGAGGTCGACCTTGATGGGTTCACGAATACCATCAGTACCGAGTGACATGCCCTTCTTAAACCCCATCTTCATCAGCATTTTCATGCCTTTGTTACTTTCATCCATTGATCGTTCTAATCCCTTTTGTCTCTCTTCTGCCTCTAGTTGAGCGCGAGGCTTTATATAACCCTTTTTTTCTTGGTCGCGTATCTGTTTCTTTCTACGCTCTGAGTAGGTTGTTTCTTTTCGTTTAGATTCAAACTCTTGAGCTTCTTCAAGAAATTTTAATGACATATAGTCTTCGTCATCGCTCATTTGTGTATAATGTCCAAGGTAAAGAGTATACAAGAATATTCAAAAAAAAAAATATTACCTAATATACACCAAGTAAATTCAATTGACCATTTTAATGCACAGAAAAAAAAATAAGCATTTGCACTCAAAAAAAAAGCCAGAGGTTATACTGTTGTGCAGTGTTAAAATAAAGCTCTCTTTTTATTTTCTTTCTCTAAGCATGTTTGTATCTTTGAGTTAAAGAGCTAACAGAATTTACAGAACATTGTCTTCTCATTTCGTTCTTCTATGATTGGGCAAAATTCGCCCACTTTCCTGATTCCCAAGGTCAAATGGGATTTGCTTTATTAGGCACCAATTGGCTCTCAGACGCATTTTTCGCATAAATAAAATGCTTTTGATTCTCTTTCTTTTCTTTCTCTTCTATATTTATTTTTTTGTTTAGCAGTCAATGAGATTAGTTCATAGCTCACTTATTGCTGCTGGATTGACAGGCATGCTTGTGTTTGTCAAGCTGTTTTACTTCGTGCTCAACAGCCAACTTTTGTTTTTTGGAGGTCACAAGCAACCTGACTCTAAACTTGAGGAGCTTTCACGTCAGGAAGTACGAAGACGGCTAGGCGGACTTCCTGAAGCACATTTATTATCACCAAAAGAAAAGCAGGCTTATATAAAAGATGCCTTCTTATTCTCATGGCAAGGATACCGTAATTACAGTTGGGGTTTTGATGAGAATCGACCTGCTTCTAATAGTCCCCGAAATACCAGGTAAGGAGAAATATGAGCCCACAAAAAGAAAAATCGCATGGATCAGGTTGTCTGACGTGTGAAGGAAAAATTTAGGAATGGATGGGGGGCTACCATCGTTGATGCTTTGGATACATTGTATATCATGGGATTAGATCAGGAGCTAAAAGAGGCACAAGACTATGTTGCGAGTATTGACTGGAGCAAAGTTTCTAAAGATGAGCCTGTTCAATTGTTTGAGACAGTGATACGCTATGTGGGTGGTCTTTTGTCTTCGTACGACTTGACAACAGAATCCTTGTTTTTGGAGAAAGCAGTCGAATTGGTTGATCGTTTGCTACCTGCTTTTGATACACCTACAGGTATACCTTATCAATATGTCAATTTTACGTCGTATGTGGTTTCTCTTTCTGCTAAAGGAAATGAATCTAATACGGTTTTGTTCTAGAGGAAAACCTATCGAAAGTGTAACAGCTTGTCTTGCAGAAGTGGGCACAATTCAGCTCGAATTTACTCGACTATCTGAATTGACAGGCAATTGGACATACCATTATTTGGTAATATATTATAGACTTTCTTTCTTTTTTATTTACTTATACATTTTTTTCTCTTTAAATTTAGGGACAACATGTCTATGATACATTCAGTGAATCCTACAAAGAAACAGCTGGTCTCTTCCCTCACTTGGTCAATGTTAGTACAGGCAAACCTATAGGCAGTAAGTTCGTTTGATTATTGGACACCCTAATCAAATGTAATTCTAATACTACGCCTTTTCACTAGACCACATCACATGGGGCGGAATGGGCGATAGTTTTTACGAAGTGAGTAAGCTAAATAACAACACGCATGAAAAACTCTCACACGCGTGTTACTACAGTACCTCATTAAGCAACTGGTTGTTTCCCGGGGCCAAGATGATATTAAGAAGGATATGGTAACACAAATCATCACGGGTTTACAGGAGCGGTTACTTGTCAATTCTTCGTTTGATTCTAAAGCTTCATTCTTGGCTGTATTGGACAATAATCAAACTAACCTCCAAATGGATGAGCTGGTAAAGTATAGAATTGCGTTAAACGCTTTTCAATCTTACTTATATATTCTTAGGCCTGCTTTGCTCCTGGTACTTTGTTGTTAGCGGCTTACAGTCTCCCCAAGGAGTTCAAGGCACTTGAAGGTGTTGCTTCTCGATTGATGCACGGTTGCTATAGTGCTTGGGATTTGACTGCCACCGGATTAGCTCCTGAGATTTTCTCATGGGACCCATCTCGTATCAAAAGCAATCTTCATCAGTTGAACAAAGCTGAAAAAAAGAGACCGGCAGTATACCCTGTTCATCCGAGCTATATTTTGCGCCCTGAAACAGTAGAGTCACTTTACTACTTTTATGTCTTGACCAAGGACGAAGTCTATCAAGATATGGCATGGGATATATTCAACTCTATCTATACCTACTGTCGATCGCACTCAGGTTATTCGGGTGTGAGGCGAGTGGATATGACTAAACAGACATGGGACGACCGTGAAGAAAGGTAAAGAAACAAGGATCCGTTTTGGCAAAAACTAATGCATCTTGTGTTGCAGCTTTTTCTTTGCAGAAACACTCAAATATCTCTATTTGATTTTTGACGACCCTGAAAACCCACGCTTCCCATTTGATAAATGGGTTTTTAATACGGAAGCTCATCCTCTTCGAATTACACATATTGTACCTCCACCCGAACAGACTGTAAGAAATTCACAGCACATGCAACCAGGCATGAAGCAACAAGTTTTCACTGAGTGAAAGTCCCTAAATTTTAAACATCTTAAATCAAAGGATTCGTAGATCGACCTTTAAGATACCGAGTACAATAAAATCTTGTTTTTTTTCACTCTTTGACGATGTTTATAGTTCTCAGAATTTATTAGCAACTTTTCGAAAAGCTTTTTCTCATCCTTCTCTTCCCTCTGATGAAACCTTCTGAATAGTTAGTCTTTTGACGCCAATTGATTGTTGGCCTACTTGGTATGCAATGGATAGACTTCTTTGCTCCCGACCTTCCCTCCTTCTGCTGGTGCTTCAGCAAATCGTTTAACAGATCGGCATAATCGATAAATTTAATGAGCTTCGTATAACCAGAGGTTAAGAAAAAACCGAAGAATCCTTCTTCAATCGTTGTTTGTGGAACATGTGGAGAAGTAAGAAATGCTTGTTTATCAAGTAGGAAATACGAGCTTCATAAATCTAGTAGAAGGGAAGAAATCAAGGACTTTACGAATACTTTAGCGTTCAACACAAACCTGAGCCGCGTTTGCCAGTCTGAAGAATCTGTCAAGTGATTGCAAGAGGCTATTATGCACACAACTCAAGTAGTTTATGCTGGTGCTGTACTTGTTAACTATCTCTTGCTGCCTCAATTGAAGAATAATCAACAGTCTTTCGATGTATCTCTTCTAAGGTTTGCATTGTGTCTGCCGCTTGTGTAGATACATTCTAAAGTAGTAATGTTTCTATTTTCATTCCTACTAATTGTTGCTTTCAGGTACTAGAAGCATGAACAAAACTGATCTGATTTGTATTCAACTCACATATACTGCATCAAAGAAACTGAGCC
The DNA here is from genome assembly GCA_025331435.1 of Choanephora cucurbitarum. Lineage (NCBI taxonomy): Eukaryota > Fungi > Mucoromycota > Mucoromycetes > Mucorales > Choanephoraceae > Choanephora > Choanephora cucurbitarum. Next base: position 147,526 of record JAIWNI010000051.1, read on the forward strand.
GCAACAACTAGAGAAAGTACATTATCTATCAAAAAAGGATATTTTTACACTTGGATTTTTTGACCATTCCTTTGATTGACTATAGTGTTCCTTTTCTAGTTTCTATATGCATAAACAGGCAAAATTTGTTTTTTTTTCTTATCATACTAACAGATCTCTCATTTCCCTTAAACCTTATGGCTTTGGTTTTCTTTACAAGGCATACAAATGGGGGATCTCACCTACTCGCAATTGTTTCTTATGTACCAACATCATAGTCTATATGTTTTTTTATTACTCTTCATCTGAACTATCTCTAAACTCATCCTAGCAAAAAGGACATATTAAGTTGCATTGTTTCAAGCCAAATAATAATTTTGTAATTCCTTTATCCTACCTCTGATTCAGAAGCGGCCTCTTCGTCTTCGTTTTCGTCTCCACTTCCTTCTTCAACTTCTTCAACTTCATTATTGTCGTCATCTAATTCTTCTTCCTCGCTGTCAGTGGCTGTATCGATGGCATAGTTCGGCTTTCTAACTGCATTTCTGCTTCTGCGAGTCGGTCTTTCATTAGCTTGATCAATAATTAATGATGTATCCAAACTGTCTAGCTCAGCCTTCAACTCTCTTTCTCTTTTGATTGCTTCACACTTTTCAATACTAGGTCTACCATGAACACCTAGGTCCTTCAACATGTTCTTCAGCTTTGCTATTTCTTCTCTTGTATTCTTGCAATCTGCCAATTCCTTTGACCACACTTTACGGACGCCGCATTTAGAGATGAACTGCTTCAGTCGCTTAATGGCATCTTCATCCTTCTCTGATCCTGGTGCTGTCGTTAACTCAGCTTTAGCAGAAGCCTTCTTCTTTGGCTGTGACGTTGTCAATTTGGTTTTGGTGGAGGCTTTTTTCTTTGGCTCCACTTCAACCAGGGAATAATCTTCATTTTCCTCTTCACTCTTCTCTTCCTCTTCGCTCTTTTCTTCCTCTTCGCTCTTTTCTTCTTCTTCGCTCTTTTCATCCGTCCTTTCTTCGTCATCCGACTCAATCTTTGCTTTCTTCTTCATACTTTTTCTTTTTGAAGGTAAGATGTCATCCTCGTCCTCTAGTTCGACGGATGCTTTGCGTTTAGTGCTCTCAGCAGGCTGCGAGTTATTTTCTGGGATATCAGAGCCTGACGAGATGAATTTGTCAATCAAGTTGTTGACTATTTTTTTGTATGGTTTTGCACTTAATGCATCTTTCTCGAAGCCCTATTCGAGCAACACTTAAACAGTAAGGAATTGTTTCATTCCATGCTTATTCTTTTTTGCTTACAAAGTGGGTTTCCAACATTTGCCGGATATCGAACGCTGTCAAAACGCTTGAGAGAATATATGTGAATCTTAGATCCTTGATCTTTCATTAATCTATTTATTTCGAAATTACTTCATGTCACCCTCATCAATAATGCTAGAGAGCGAATGTTAGCATTGGCTTGAACTAAAACTAAAGGAGCCGTCTTACTTTTTGAGCTTTGCTTGGAACTCTCTACTGTTCAAGAACTTCTCTGATAACTGATTTGTCATAAAAAAAATCACGAAATAAACAAAAAAAAAGTGAAAACGCGCACGACGCGATTTATTTTATTTCTACATTTTCACTTCTTTTTTAGTCGTACAAATAGTTCCTCTCATGTCTGTTGAGCGTCAATCCGATGAAGAAGCTTTGTAAGTAAAACGCTGCAAAACAAGTTCAAGTTGCTTATTTCGCCCGAAGTCTACCGAATGAAGTCGATCGACTAAAAGCACAACTGAAGCAAATGAAGCAACGATGTAAGTGTTCAAAATTAAACACAGATACTTGCTGCTTCTAACGTCTGACTATTCTTATCTCGAAGTGGATACGGCTACAAAAAGAAAAAGACAACTGAGACGAGCTTTGCTAGAAGAAGATTTGTCTTTTTTGACTGTCAGTCGTTTAACTGAGCTTATTCAAGGTATTCGTTTACTATATCTCATAATCATTGTATTTATTTTTCTATTTGAATATAGATCCTACTCGAGTCACTGAATTCCAATTGGATGAAATGCAGAAAGAGGCAAGCATGGTTTTTTATTGTTTGATAACAAGAGACAGACTATTTACTATGATTTCGTATAGGTGTTTGACAAGTTGATGAAGACGCTTGAGGAGTGCTGTATTCGTGAATTAATTAGTTATCATCGCCTCGCCTCTCGTTCGATATTTGAATTTAAAGGCGCGAGAAGTTGTATACGTTTAGAGACATTCTATCAAAAGACATTCAAAGAACCCTTTTATCTAATCTATGACAGGAATAAAGGTGGGTCTATTCAGCATCATACGATACCTCCCTTCATTCACCTTGATCACTTGCAAGCAAAATTTTTACCTACATATTTCGATGTAAGGATAGTGCACTACATTTTTAGAACATGATAAGCTGAATTACCTTATTAGACGTTCATCCGTATAGTTCATCAGCAAGTACAAGCTTTTGTTGTTCGTAGAGAAATGACAGAAGAAGTTATCAACATGTCCAAAGAATATCCAGTCAAGCCGGTCTATAGAACTGATTCTGTTGATCAGTTCGATTTTCGCATTATACCAAATCAGATGGACACATTGTTCATTCGACTCTATTACAAAAACAAAAGCTCAGCATTTCCTACTGAAGTAGACATCAAACAACTTGAGTCACACACAGCAATGACACAGGAAGAGATAGACCGCTATTTTATATTTGTACAGTACGAATTCAAGCGAAAGAGGATGAAGGATGTTATCTTGTCACTGGTGAATGATCATCATCAGCCTCGGTTAATCAATTAAAAATAAGATGATAAGTGATAGAAAGAGTTCAAGTACAGAGTTAAAGAGTAACAGTCTCTATACCTATGTTGATTTAGCAAATTTAATAATAGAAATATATTCATTAATTCTCTTCCTAAAAAACGTTTTTTTTGGATGATAATTACTCCATGAAACATAGAGTTACGAGGATCTAATTACCATGAGTGAATAGTATTTTGTTTCCTCTCTTATCTTCTCTAAAAAAAAGCTATTGAATAAAACGTCAACATCAATCAAAACCTTCAATTGCTCCCAATTTTCAGATGAAATCTACAAGCTTTTAAGTCATGTTTATGGCATCGTGAAAGATTATCAATTGATGAAGCAAGAAAGAAATCATGAGCGTTTTGCTAAACTTCTCAATGTTACAGGATATGCTGCACGAAAGGCCATTCATATGTACAATAGCCCCTCGGAAGTTTCTAAAAAGAAGAAGAGAGGTCCTCGTTTCAAGAAACTCTTGAGCGGTTAAGGTAGTTGCTGCAGATTTTTACTTATATAAAGTATTGTGGATTATGAAAGGCACTAGGACTAGGGGTGAGTATTTGAGGGAGCTATACTCGTTCAACCCGAAAGGCATAGTAGATGACCAGAAGATGCTGACTCATTGTAGAAATGGTACAGAGTAGTTACTTGCTTGCTGATCTTGTACAGGATGAACTAGTGATAGTACAAGAGAAAAGGCTGTTTCAGGTTATCTTGACAAGAGGAGTAGTTTTTGAAGCAACTGTCTGAAAATGATAAGAGGTATTTCAAAATGAAACAATAAAAAGGAATAAAAGCCTATGTCTAATCGCAAGAAGAAAGAAGAAGAAGCAAAAAAAAAAGGGGTCTTGATAAGGATTGCGGCTAAGAGAGGTCAATCTGGCTTAGTGATGGTTTGAAGCAAGAATAGAAAAAAAAACAGAGTGTTTGTATCATAACAAAGTTTGTTGCAGAGTAAACTAATAGGCCTTTGAAGAGAGATCGAAAAGATAAAGAATGATACACATTGAGCGCTTGTGTTTTGATCCAGACAACAATAGTTTATGTGGACAGAAATTATTTTGGCAACCAAACTTTTCTTAAATGAAGATGGTGCAACATCAACAACAATTGTTCATTTTTCTTTTCTATCTCTTACTTGCTTAGAAGACAGCTAGTTAAAGGAGAACAAATCATCTCATCATGCTCTTCGGTTTGATAGGTAGATATAGTACTAGAAGAGCTTCTAAACATATAGCTAATTTAAATATGTGGAGGAGGAAGAATAAGAAAACATTTCCCTATAAAGCTACAGGATGATTAAAAAGAAGCATATTATGTTGAGCACAGGGTCAAATAAACTTTGCATATCATCGAACTACTATGTGTGACGTCTGAAAGCAAGCAAGGATGTAAAAGCAAAATTCCAGAACTCAAAACTTTAACATTATTGACTGAGTGTATCTTACATTGACATTTTCAACACAAGCTCAGACTTCTTGACTATAGCTAAGACGCAACAATTTGCCTGTTATTGTTATGAATCAGCCTCTCATCCTTTTTTGTTAACATTGTCGTTTTGCTGACATGCTAGGGTAGGATTGTTTGAGATTGGTCTTTGAACATATTTTTCGAGGAGAAAAAAAAAGAAGGAATTGATAAAATCTGATTTAGAGCAATACATCATAGATGTTTTGTCCCTTTCTTACTTTGAAGCATGTGTTTGATTAACATTTCTGACAAATGTTTGTCACCAGTTCACAAGAAAAAATACGCGAGTTTTTCTGAAGCTCGTCTTATTTCGACCAGGTCAGAATAATATGAATTGATTTCTACTAAGAGTTATCAAAAAAAAAAAAAAAAGTTAATCATATCTTTAATTTCAAGAAGTTAATTTCTGTTCACTGGCATCTGTTTTTTTCTAGTATGCTGATTCAAATCACTGGTAAAGAAACATTCCCAATACACGACATATATACATACATATAATATTGAATCAACTTAAAAGATTCAGTTGCTCATTTACTTGTAGATGTGGAACAGAATAGTAATGAACAGAAGATTGTAGTTATAGTAGTTTAGAGACATTTATGAGATAAAAGCATATAGTTTTATTAATTCATTTATTTATTTTTATTTGTTTAGATATAGGTTTGGGACATATTTTCATTCTATCGTTCTTTTTTTTTGCCAGCCTTTGGTTTCACTTCTGCCGAAAGAAGTTACTTACGGGAGTAGCCGCGTGAAGGCATCTGGTCTGTACTCCCACTTACCTTAAATTCCTCGAGTATCTACCTTCCTGTGGAGGCTACAAACAAGAAACGATGAGTCAGACGTTAAATATTAAAAAGAAAAGGAAGGCTAGATCCCATGACAAATAAACAAGAAGGCTTGACATCAGAAGAAGAGAGGGGGGGGAGAACTGAGGAACTCGGTTAACTTTGGAGCTTGGTAAGCAAAGTAACTAAGGAACTAGGGAACTAAGGCGGCCAGAAACTAGATGAGAACCAAAAGAGAGAACCAAAAGAGAAACCAAAAGAGACCAAAGAGAGGACCAAAAGAGACCAAAAGAGAGGACCAAAGAACCCATAGAATCCAAAGAACCAAGAGAGGACCTTAGAACCAAAGAACCTTAGAGACAGAGCACCAAAGAACCAAAGCGCCGAAGAACCAAAGAACCCCAAAGGTTGAAATAAGAGAGAGACATATGATAAAAGAAAGGAAGTAGTGGATGTATGAGTAGAAGAAGAAGAAAAAACAAAGAGTGAAAGAATCAAGCTTTTTTTTATACATGTTCTTGACTTCTGTCAAACCGGCGTTAGTCTGTTATAGACGTTTTTCAGCTTAGCTATTGCTTTCATCACATGCAGTACACACTACCACCCTAACAACCAATCGCTTCCCTTCCTGTCTATCTTTTTTTTTTTTTTTTTACCTCACACACACTCTCTTCTTCTCTCTCTTTCTCCTTCAAACGTTTCATACACTTGTTACACTTGAGCTATCAAGAGTCGAGACCTTCCTCTTTAATTCCCCTTCTTTCCTATCGCTTTGGGATTGTTGGATCGATCCTTTTGCAGACATAACTGTGTAATCTGTACAACACCACTAGTCTGCTTTTTTTTTCTTTTGGTAATGGTTTGGTTTCAGTTCTCCTTAACAACAAAAGATAATGTTTTGTTGGGAATTACAGAGAAGGGTAAGATAGAGAGATGCGGCGCTGATACAGTGTCTTTTCTTTTATCTCACACTACAAACCAGAAAAGAAGATGAGAGATAAAAGAAAGAGGGCAAGAAAGAACAATAAGAACAATAAGGAGAAACAAAATATCTAAAGCAATCACGTGAAAAGTACACTAAACTTTCCTTTTGTTTCTGCTCACTTTGCAAAAAACCGTGTTTTTTACCTGCGTTTTGTCATGATAAGTGAATAGTACAATCCATACACGCATATTCTATCTAGTACGCTCTCGATCAACAGGCAGTCGACTCTTCTTTTTTTTCTTTTGATAATAAAGATGGTAAAGCTCTATTTGTTTATGGTTACCTACTAATTGGATTTCCTTTCTAAGCAACATCCTCCAAACCATCGTCTGACATCTCTCTATCTCTGCCACTCACTTTTTTTTCTTCTTTTCTTCGAGTGCAACGAGTGTATACCAAAAGCCCATCGTGCTATATCACTACGCGCCAGTTAGGCATGCAGTAGTATACATCTACAAAGATATAAAGAAACTTTTTTCTTCCTTCTTTTGGTAGTGCACTCGATGAAGACCTGTCAAATTTACAAACCCAGAAAGGAAGCTTATTTTTTTCTTGGTTCATTGTTTATTTTCTGAACAAGGAGGTGTCACAATCAATGCATCTAATTTTTTTCTTGCTTTCTCTTTCTTTCTTTTTTACAACATACTATATACAGTCTAGAAACAACAGATGATGTAGTCATTACCACCTTGTTCGCACAATCTTCAAAAAGGCAAAAATGTACTATCTACCAGTCAAAAAAAAAGTGAGAAAGATAAAAAAGGAAAAAGAAAAAGATCGCCAACTTCGGCCATCCAAATTTAGTAATGGTAGTAACAATAGTAGAAGTTGTTGTGTTTGAAATGCTGTTGATACTTTCTCTCAACAAACTGGTGCTAAAAAGTATAAGACTATAGCCAAGCAAAATAAAATCTTTAGAAAGCTAGTTCTTCCAGTATCAAGCAACTTGATGTTGAGAATGATGAACGTAGGAAAGCAATCAGATCGTGTTGACAGACCAGAGAAAAATGACTGTGCAGTCGATCTTCAAAGCATATCCGCAGACTGGCAAAATCACCCAAGATAGTTAAATGAAAACTGCGTCATTTGTCTATCGATAAGGCATGACCTGTGTCAATGCGATAACTAATTTAGTAACTGAAAAAAAAAAGGGAAGAGAAGGGAAGGGAAGGGAAAGAGACAAAACAGGCTACATTTGGTGTAACACATCCGTGCATGTTGTTTATGCTATTGTTAACTAGACAAAAGGAGAAGATGATGGAAAGCTTGCGAGCAAAGGAATAGTGAGAGAGAGTGAACAACTTGCTGAAGGGTTTCTTTAGCGGTAGTGATGGTCAGATCAAAGTGTTAGTCTGTTGTGTATATGTTTTTTGTTGATGCTTTCGCAATACCAACACAACCTTTGGTGGAAACTGTGCTAAAGAAAACAGGATCTACAACAGAACTCACTTTTCTGGTGGTAGCTCATCTTCATATTACTCCTTGCAGGCAGAATCAGCTAAAGTAAGTAACAGTAGTGGACGAAAAATTGATATGAAATCTGCAACTACCAACGGTATTGAAGTTGTCCTGTGTGAGTTTAAGAAGAACGTTGACAGAAATGAACTGGACAAGCAACAAGGCAAACGCTGTCGCTTGAAAGTCTCTCTGCTTGAAGATTTGAACACAATCAACATAAGCGACATAATAATCACAACGATTTGGGGCGATATGTGATTGTAGTACTTTACTAATACTTGATACCTACAACGCTTGCCTTCAGGCTGTCAAGGCAAGCTTATTGCCATTTATTTTGCTTATCCTATCGGCAATGTATAGGCTCTCACTGATCGAATACTTTTGGATGACGTACTTGTCCAAAGCATGGTAGCATTATACCAATGAAAAGCTAGCATCTTTCTTTGTTTGATCAATAGCGGTAGTAAAATTGAAAATGAGCTGATTTCCGACCAAAAATGCTGGCTTTTATGTATTCTTTGAAGCCTTTTGAAAGGATTATATCAAAATTATTCCTTTTATCACATCTAGAGACAAACAAGTCAGTGGCCACAAGCAGACACAGTAAAACATCGCTTCAAGGGGTGTAGTGAGTGTGTTTGCCTTCAGACATATGTATGTATACAACCGTTTAAGAAAATTCGCAACCAAGATCAGCCAATAAGACCAGAAGCATTTTTGAATGAGTCGTATTGTCATGTAGACCACCATTCAAAACCCCCTCCCTCCCTAGGCAGCATCTAGAGCAACTGTTAATGAGAAGAGCAAAGGCTCAATGCTGATGACATTTGCTGTCTTAGCTGTCTATACTCAAAACTGAAAGCGGAGGGTTAGCATGATTAAAGACAACATTATGCTGATTGAACAAACATTTGTTTGAGTTTACCATGAAGGAACATAAGAAAAATATTATTTCGTAAACTTGCTGAAATCGATATTCTTCCTTAATTACAGCTTGATGTGATAAATAACAATATCAAAGAAGTCGATCCTTCAATGGTAGTTACATTATCAACATCAAACAAAGTGACATAAAATACAACGCTTAGAATGGGAAATCGCCTTGACTTGCGAGTTCAATAATTTCTTGTTGTTGTATTGAATAGGTTTATAAGAGAGAGATCAAGCGAAGTGCGAATAAGACTCAACCTTATTTTTTTTGGAGAGAAACTAATTGATTTTCCAAGCATACAAAGCTTACTTCTATTTATACTTTCTAACTATTGCCAAGAAGTGATTTGATCTTTGATGCACTATGTCTATCTTTCTTGCACTTTAAGTCACATCTTAACTACAGAAACAATTCGAGAAATGACATCTTTCTGAAATGTGAGCCGCTAGAGGTAATAGAAAATCTAATATATTAAAACAATGGGATTGAATCCTTGGAAAATATCAAGTTAGTCTTCCGGGCTGAAGGTGTTCCCGATCGTAGACGCTATTATAATTGGTGGTGAAAACGATGATGACACTCCCAACTCAAGAGACATTGTTTTCCGATACCAAGACAATTCACTTACTAGAGTTAATGAGTCCAATCAGTTCTACGACCCATTACACTATGTTCTTTTGTTTCCTTCGGGTGAACCTGGATAGAAAATTAACACCAAGAGTACCTCTGGCAACCCTAAGATAACTGTCATGGAGTTTTACAGCTTTCGGTTGATGTATAGACCAAATGACAACCATCTTTTGCATTCCTTTGGCAATCTCTTTCAACAGTATATTGTTGACAATTATGCTAAAATGGAACAAAATCGATTGTCATACATTCGTTTGAACCAGAAAAAGCTAAGATGTGAGGCCTATCAAGGTTTGCAAGATGCTGTCCATGTCAATGATTACATCAACTCGGCTGATCCACAAAGTCTGGCGAACATCAGCAAAAGAGTTATATTGCCATCTTCGTTTATTGGTGGTCCACGCCACACGGCTCAACTTTATCAGGATGCCCTTAGTATTGTTAGAAGATTCGGTAAACCTGACTACTTCATTACTTTCACATGTAATCCTATGTGGCCCAAAATCCAACGAGAATCGTTATTTCATCAAAAAGTTTCAGATCGACCCGATCTTTGCTCTAGAGTTTTTAACCTTAAGCTTCGAGAACTTCTAGATGATTTGACAAAAAAGCGTGTCTTAGGTAAAGCCATTGCGTTCATTTATACCATTGAGTTTCAAAAGCGAGGCTTGCCTCATGCACACATTCTCTTGATCGTTGATCCTTCTGACAAACCACAAACCATCGAGGATTATGATAAGGTTGTATCTGCTGAGATTCCTGATCCTAATGCTTATCCTTTAGCATATGAAACAATTACCAAACATATGGTTCATGGTCCATGTGGAATCCTGAATTTTAACGCTGTCTGTATGGATGCAGAGAAAGGATGTACGAAAGGGTACCCCAAGGAATTCTGTGAAGAAACAACTGTCAATCCCAATGGAGGCTATCCTATCTATAGAAGACGCAACAATGTATCATCAATCCCCAAAATCATCAATGGACATACCTACAACATAGATAATTGCTGGATTGTACCACACAGCTTATGCCTTTGTTCAAAGTATGATGCACACATCAATGTCGAGCTATGCTCTTCTATCAATAGTGTCAAGTACGCTTACAAATATGTGTATAAAGGTCATAATCGCGCATCTATGTCTGTTGAACAAAGCGATGAGATCAAGCCATTCGTTGATGCTAGATACGTATCTGCACCCGAAGCTTGCTGGATATTGTTCTCCTTTCAAGATGCTTGCCGTGCTTTGCACTTACTTGAATCTGATGACCAATGGAGTCGATGTTTAGAAGAGGCTGCTCAAATTCAAACTCCTATTAGTCTTAGAAGACTATTTACCATTTTGTTAATTTTCTGTACGCCATCTGATCCCTATCAACTTTGGCTGGAATTTCGAAATGAGTTATCGGAAGACTATCTTCATCAACTTGGAAATGATCCCTGTTTTGATTCGGTTCTAAACAGTATCTCTGAAACAGCTTGCAATAATACATTGCTTGATATCGATGATATTTTAGCCACACAACATGGAACAAACTTAATTCGCTATCCCGGATTTGTGCTGCCAACTACCGATACGAGAAGCCATTATGCTAATGCAGGTGTCAGTCGCTTGATTTGAGAACAAGATAGACTAAACATGTTTGCCCAGCAAAGTTCTGTCTTTGAGGATATTGGTAGATTAAACACTCTCCAACGTCAAGTCTTCGATGCCATCATGCGATGTGTCGGAAGGGACGGCTACCAATCAAAAGAATATCCCAGAATTTTCTTTGCTCATCCAAGGCAATAACCTTTTAAACCTTTTGTCTGCAATTTATCCAGAAATATTCTCCAGTGAGAATACTATCTACACAAATCCTCAGAGTCTGATCAAAGCAGGAATTCTTACACCTACTAATTCTTTTGTTGCTGAAATAAATCATCTCTTGATTCAACGATTTCCTGGAGAATTAAAGACTTACTTCAGAGCTGATGAACTTCTCAATAATGAGCAAAACATGGAGTATCCAGTTGAACTGCTTCACCGGATTGAAAATGGATCCATTCCTCCCCATGAGCTCAAGTTAAAGGTTGATTCGCCCATCATGCTTCTTAGAAACTTAGACGTCACAAATGGTTTGTGCAATGGTACTCGATTGGTAGTCAAATCATTATTGCAACATGTCATTGAGGCAACTATTGAAGCCGGCGCATTTGTAGGCTCAGTAGTATGCATTCCACGCATCAGATTTATTACTGACTCTAATGACGCTATTCAATTCAGTCGTTTTCAATTTCCTGTAAGACTTGGTTTTGCAATGACTATCAACAAAGCTCAAGGCCAAACACTTGAAAAAGTTGGTTTGTATTTGTCAAAGCCTGTTTCTAGTCATGGCCAACTTTATGTTGCTCTATCCCGAGTCAAGCAAAAAGAATCATTAAAGATTCTAATTGGTAAATCCACTGCTATTCCATCAAGATATAGAGCATATCACACCAGAAATGTTGTCTACAAAGAAGTATTTATTTAAAGGCCTACTCTTTCTTATCTTATTATTATCGTATATCATATCAATAAACTTATATATATATATATATATATATATCATCTAACAAACATAAAATTATATTTGGTCCTGAACAAACCCATCTCATTGAGCTCTGATCCATCCATTCGGATTAGCTTTATTCTTTCTCATTGCCCCGAGACACATGTTTTTTTTTTACCAAAGCGATGGTTTAAAATAGCCCTTTCGCTGCGCTTCGTATATTTTAAACCATCGCTTTGGTAAAAAAAAAAATATGGGTGGGGCCCCCACATTGAACTCCTCATCGGATTAGTTGGCCTGCGCCAGCACGAGCATCTTACAAAGCGCAGCGTACCGTACCGTAATGAAAAAATCGACAAATAGCGCACTCATTTGATACAGGTCAAGCTTATGGTGGGATCTAGTCTCAAGCGTAAAAACATAGACATGTAATTGAAAGGCAAAAGTTTGAATCGATGCATTTTAGCGATTTTGTTTGTTCTTATGGTCTAAAGTTGGAGTTACGCTTGAACAAAGTGCATTTCTGCAATCAATAGTTGTGTGATCTTCATTGCAGTTTAAGTGTTTATTGGTGTGACATGCTTTTGAAGATGATGCATGAGAAAAGAAATATGTGGATTGTTAATGGTAAAGAGTATTCTAAGCTTCTGGCTCGTTTCCACTATGAGCCATCAAAGCGGAAGATAACTCTTCTAAGCGCAAAATCTTCTTCTGAGCCTTTTTTGGAGTAAAAATTTGCACACAATGTGTCAGACTTTAAGTTGAAAGAAAACAAGAAAAAAATGATAGGAATAACATAGACTGACCTGATTTATGCTTTCTGCCTCGTTCTGTTTTGATTGAGTGAGCTTAAGAGCATGTTCTGCAACATCAGTGAGATACTTTTGCGCTGCCAAAGCAAACAGCTTCTTTCTATTGAAGACAATATCAATAATCTTCACGAGTTCGAAGCTAACTGCTCTTATGTTACATTTTGGTATCCTCGCAGTCAAATCCTGATCGGCTCAGATAGTAATCAATGACATTTTCAGGTATCTACGTCCCAAGAAATAAAGATACATTACTCAACTCAATAAGCAAACTAACTTCTTGAGGTTAAAATTAATCTTACAATGGAAGTGTAGTTATCCATGGAAGCCAATATTTCCGCTACTTGTCTTTCATTGTCGACTAAAGATTTTGGCGCCTTTGTATCTCCATCAGTATTAGCGTCAAAAGATGTTGCAGGAGTCGTTGAGTCTGTATAAGTAGAATTCATACAAGTTCTGAAGAAAAGAAAAAAAACGCACATCTTTATGAATGACTCTCCGATCCCTTTCTGCTGTCTTGATTTTGGGTGTCCGAAATATATATTCATTAATTTTCTTCCTCATCCAATTTTGATTTTCTCGAGTTGCATCCATTCGATTCTGATGAGACTAGTACCATTCTGAAGCTCATACTGGCGGATTTATGCAAATGTTGTTAGTTTCTATATTAATTTTACTTCGTCACTATGCATTTTCATAGTTGTGGTTTTCAAAAATAACAACTTCTTTATTAGGTTAAAACTCAGATGGAAGAAGCCTCATCAACATTTATCTCTTGTTCTTTACATTTCTCAACGAAGTCACCATGGTATTTGAGGCATTGCTGAAGAGACTTCTTCCAGAATAACAGGAGATAAAATCCTTGTTTCTTAGATAGATTTTCTTCAAGATTCTTCTTCAGCGTGTTAGCAGTTTCCTTCTCCTTGTCATTGAACGCTATCTTATTCTTTGTCATCCCCCAAACCCTATCAATTGGTTGTAGTTCGCAATGGTCGGGGGAGGGGGGAGGAGCGGTAATTATGATGGTGCACCCATAATTTTCTGCTATCAAGTATGTTTTGTAAACAGGTTCAATTGCAAGATTCTTTACGATTTTCAAAATCTCACTTTTTTCTTTGGTTGATCTGGGTCAGCCAAATACTCATTCTCAACCAACCAAGACTTAATCTCAGCTTTTGATGCGGTTCTTGTGGTAAGATGTACCATCCATATGAATGGCACAATTGCCATAAGGGACCAGCGACACACAGAGCTTCTCGAAAAGACTGGCAAATTTGTCCTTGTCAAAGTTGCCATGGTAATCTGTCTCGATAGCTCTATTTCCTTTTGCCTGCCAAACAGTAATGTTGTCTTTAATCATGCTAACCCTCCGCTTTCAGTTTTGAGTATAGACAGCTAAGACAGCAAATGTCATCAGCATTGAGCCTTTGCTCTTCTCATTAACAGTTGCTCTAGATGCTGCCTAGGGGAGGGAGGGGGTTTTGAATGGTGGTCTACATGACAATACGACTCATTCAAAAATGCTTCTGGTCTTATTGGCTGATCTTGGTTGCGAATGTTTCTTAAACGGTTGTATACATACATATGTCTGAAGGCAAACACACTCACTACACCCCTTGAAGCGATGTTTTACTGTGTCTTGCTTGTGGCCACTGACTTGTTTGTCTCTAGATGTGATAAAAGGAATAATTTTGATATAATCCTTTCAAAAGGCTTCAAAGAATACATAAAAGCCAGCATTTTGGTCGGAAATCAGCTCATTTTCAATTTTACTACCGCTATTGATCAAACAAAGAAAGATGCTAGCTTTTCATTGGTATAATGCTACCATGCTTTGGACAAGTACGTCATCCAAAAGTATTCGATCAGTGAGAGCCTATACATTGCCGATAGGATAAGCAAAATAAATGGCAATAAGCTTGCCTTGACAGCCTGAAGGCAAGCGTTGTAGGTATCAAGTATTAGTAAAGTACTACAATCACATATCGCCCCAAATCGTTGTGATTATTATGTCGCTTATGTTGATTGTGTTCAAATCTTCAAGCAGAGAGACTTTCAAGCGACAGCGTTTGCCTTGTTGCTTGTCCAGTTCATTTCTGTCAACGTTCTTCTTAAACTCACACAGGACAACTTCAATACCGTTGGTAGTTGCAGATTTCATATCAATTTTTCGTCCACTACTGTTACTTACTTTAGCTGATTCTGCCTGCAAGGAGTAATATGAAGATGAGCTACCACCAGAAAAGTGAGTTCTGTTGTAGATCCTGTTTTCTTTAGCACAGTTTCCACCAAAGGTTGTGTTGGTATTGCGAAAGCATCAACAAAAAACATATACACAACAGACTAACACTTTGATCTGACCATCACTACCGCTAAAGAAACCCTTCAGCAAGTTGTTCACTCTCTTCTCACTATTCCTTTGCTCGCAAGCTTTCCATCATCTTCTCCTTTTGTCTAGTTAACAATAGCATAAACAAACATGCACGGATGTGTTACACCAAATGTAGCCTGTTTTGTCTCTTTCCCTTCCCTTCCCTTCTCTTCCCTTCTTTTTTTTTCAGTTACTAAATTAGTTATCGCATTGACACAGGTCATGCCTTATCGATAGACAAATGACGCAGTTTTCATTTAACTATCTTGGGTGATTTTGCCAGTCTGCGGATATGCTTTGAAGATCGACTGCACAGTCATTTTTCTCTGGTCTGTCAACACGATCTGATTGCTTTCCTACGTTCATCATTCTCAACATCAAGTTGCTTGATACTGGAAGAACTAGCTTTCTAAAGATTTTATTTTGCTTGGCTATAGTCTTATACTTTTTAGCACCAGTTTGTTGAGAGAAAGTATCAACAGCATTTCAAACACAACAACTTCTACTATTGTTACTACCATTACTAAATTTGGATGGCCGAAGTTGGTGATCTTTTTCTTTTTCCTTTTTTATCTTTCTCACTTTTTTTTTTGACTGGTAGATAGTACATTTTTGCCTTTTTTGAAGATTGTGCGAACAAGGTGGTAATGACTACATCATCTGTTGTTTCTAGACTGTATATAGTATGTTGTAAAAAAAGAAAAGAAAGAGAAAGCAAGAAAAAAATTAGATGCATTGATTGTGACACCTCCTTGTTCAGAAAATAAACAATGAACCAAGAAAAAAAATAAGCTTCCTTTCTGGGTTTGTAAATTTGACAGGTCTTCATCGAGTGCACTACCAAAAGAAGGAAGAAAAAAGTTTCTTTATATCTTTGTAGATGTATACTACTGCATGCCTAACTGGCGCGTAGTGATATAGCACGATGGGCTTTTGGTATACACTCGTTGCACTCGAAGAAAAGAAGAAAAAAAAAGTGAGTGGCAGAGATAGAGAGATGTCAGACGATGGTTTGGAGGATGTTGCTTAGAAAGGAAATCCAATTAGTAGGTAACCATAAACAAATAGAGCTTTACCATCTTTATTATCAAAAGAAAAAAAAGAAGAGTCGACTGCCTGTTGATCGAGAGCGTACTAGATAGAATATGCGTGTATGGATTGTACTATTCACTTATCATGACAAAACGCAGGTAAAAAACACGGTTTTTTGCAAAGTGAGCAGAAACAAAAGGAAAGTTTAGTGTACTTTTCACGTGATTGATTTAGATATTTTGTTTCTCCTTATTGTTCTTATTGTTCTTTCTTGCCCTCTTTCTTTTATCTCTCATCTTCTTTTCTGGTTTGTAGTGTGAGATAAAAGAAAAGACACTGTATCAGCGCCGCATCTCTCTATCTTACCCTTCTCTGTAATTCCCAACAAACACATTATCTTTTGTTGTTAAGGAGAACTGAAACCAAACCATTACCAAAAGAAAAAAAAAAGCAGACTAGTGGTGTTGTACAGGATTACACAGTTATGTCTGCAAAAGGATCGATCCAACAATCCCAAAGCGACAGGAAAGAAGGGGAATTAAAGAGGAAGGTCTCGACTCTTGATAGCTCAAGTGTAACAAGTGTATGAAACGTTTGAAGGAGAAAGAGAGAGAAGAAGAGAGTGTGTGTGAGGTAAAAAAAAAAAAAAAAAAAAGATAGACAGGAAGGGAAGCGATTGGTTGTTAGGGTGGTAGTGTGTACTGCATGTGATGAAAGCAATAGCTAAGCTGAAAAACGTCTATAACAGACTAACGCCGGTTTGACAGAAGTCAAGAACATGTATAAAAAAAAGCTTGATTCTTTCACTCTTTGTTTTTTCTTCTTCTTCTACTCATACATCCACTACTTCCTTTCTTTTATCATATGTCTCTCTCTTATTTCAACCTTTGGGGTTCTTTGGTTCTTCGGCGCTTTGGTTCTTTGGTGCTCTGTCTCTAAGGTTCTTTGGTTCTAAGGTCCTCTCTTGGTTCTTTGGATTCTATGGGTTCTTTGGTCCTCTCTTTTGGTCCTCTCTTTTGGTCCTCTCTTTTGGTTCTCTCTTTTGGTTTTCTCTTTTGGTTCTCTCTTTTGGTTCTCATCTAGTTTCTGGCCGCCTTAGTTCCCTAGTTCCTTAGTTACTTTGCTTACCAAGCTCCAAAGTTAACCGAGTTCCTCAGTTCTCCCCCCCCTCCTCTTCTTCTTGATGTCAAGCCTTCTTGTTTATTTGTCATGGGATCTAGCCTTCCTTTTCTTTTTAATGTTTAACGTCTGACTCATCGTTTCTTGTTTGTAGCCTCCACAGGAAGGTAGATACTCGAGGAATTTAAGGTAAGTGGGAGTACAGACCAGATGCCTTCACGCGGCTACTCCCGTAAGTAACTTCTTTCGGCAGAAGTGAAACCAAAGGCTGGCAAAAAAAAAGAACGATAGAATGAAAATATGTCCCAAACCTATATCTAAACAAATAAAAATAAATAAATGAATTAATAAAACTATATGCTTTTATCTCATAAATGTCTCTAAACTACTATAACTACAATCTTCTGTTCATTACTATTCTGTTCCACATCTACAAGTAAATGAGCAACTGAATCTTTTAAGTTGATTCAATATATATATGTATGTATATATGTCGTGTATTGGGAATGTTTCTTTACCAGTGATTTGAATCAGCATACTAGAAAAAAACAGATGCCAGTGAACAGAAATTAACTTCTTGAAATTAAATATGATTAACTTTTTTTTGATAACTCTTAGTAGAAATCAATTCATATTATTCTGACCTGGTCGAAATAAGACGAGCTTCAGAAAAACTCGCGTATTTTTTCTTGTGAACTGGTGACAAACATTTGTCAGAAATGTTAATCAAATACATGCTTCAGAGCAAGAAAGGGACAAAACATCTATGATGTATTGCTCTAAATCAGATTTTATCAATTCCTTCTTTTTTTTTCTCCTCGAAAAATATGTTCAAAGACCAATCTCAAACAATCCTACCCTAGCATGTCAGCAAAACGACAATGTTAACAAAAAAGGATGAGAGGCTGATTCATAACAATAACAGGCACATTGTTGCGTCTTTGCTATAGTCAAGAAGTCTGAGCTTGTGTTGAAAATGTCAATGTAAGATACACTCAGTCAATAATATTAAAATGTTATTCACTCTTGGTATTTAGATTCTTGTAACTCCATTTCTTATGGAGTAGTTGCCATCCAAAGAAAAAAGTCATTTTTTGGAAAGAGAGTTAATGAATGTATCCCTAAAAAAAAAGCAAGTTTTGCCTTGGATTGCATCACTCAAAGAAATTTAGGGATATTTGATCTACTTTCTTTGAAAACGCTTTAATGGCTCTATTTTTACTTAGAGCAAAGTCTAATCGATGTTTATGTTTTAGTAAGCCATACTATGACTTGGACTGATAAGTAAGGTCGACTTATACATAAAAGAAACATTAAAGACTGCTCTTATAAATCAACAAGTTGATATGGACATCAATAGCTGACAAGACTGACTATACCATTGGATAAAATTCTAACATTGAATCTATTCGCATGTGCATAAATTCAGACATGCTGATCTTCAACTTGACTATGCTTATGGATTGACTCTTTCTAAAAACTTGAGGCTCTGTCGCTCATATCTTTTTGCCAATATAACTACATACAGAGTTATAGTTAATATACAATTGAAGCCTTAAAGATGATAAAGTATGTATCATTGTTGATTAGATAGAGACTATTTTATTTCTATATGCATTAAGGAGTATTATTTTTTTAATAGTATGTTTAGCTATAGGATCTTCCCTTTCCTTTTAGCTGAAGGTATCATAAGTCAAAGACTTGCTTTTACTATCAATCATTGTCTATCGAAATGAAGTGGCGCGCGCTAACCGAGAATAAACAGATGATGAGCTGTTTGAGGTATGACGACGACCAACAATCCAGTCATGCTTAAGTGCTTCTTGAGGGGTCAAACGCTTTGAGGGATCCCATGAGAGACATTGCTCAACGAAACTTATGAATACTTCATCATTACACTTGAGTGCCTGTCGAAGTGGCCGACTACCTGGTATACGTTTTTTACCTTTTGAATTAGGCACTATGCGTGGTTGGCCAAGGACATCTATACAAATTTGTCAGCTCATCTGCTTTTCCCATACAAAATAACATAGACATATATTTACCAAAGAATAAATGTCGTCTTGAGCACCGCTCAATAAGATACTTATCAGGAAGGCCCATGACTTCCATAATACAGCTTAGTTGCTCCTGCTCATTTTCACCGGGAAACAGAGGCATACCAGTATACAACTCTGCAGCAATACAACCAACACTCCACATATCAATTGATTTATGATAAGAGAGACCAAGGATAACTTCAGGCGATCGATAAAATCGACTTTGAATATAGGTATATACTATCATATAGTTTAGATAACAAGCATAATAATTCACTTTGATTTTACCTCTTTCTGACTCTAGGCAGCTACTACCAAAATCAATCACTTTAATTGCACTCTTGGCAGGATGTTTCAACATGATATTCTTTGAGAAGAAAATGGGAAGCAGTTGAGGATAGAAAGAAAAAAAACATGTCGTTACTATGCTCTTACCTCAGGCTTTAAGTCGCAATGAATAACATCATGGTTTGCCAACATGGACAATGATTGAAGGATTTGTATTGTCATTCTATTGGATAAATAAAAGGGTAAGTTTGATTACATTAGAAGCATAATATACTTACTTTTGAATCAGTTGAAGACTGAACCCTCTAAAATGATTTGATTTGATAAATTCATACAGATTCATACTGAGGCACTCAAATGCTATACAAAGATGATTTCTGAAATGAAAATAGTCTACCATACGAATGGTGTGGTGTTGATCTTCAGAATCCCATTCAATCAGTTTCTTGAGGATATTGATCTCAGTTAGTCCTTGTGCATGAAAACGCTTTTTGTTGCGAATCAATTTGATAGCAACACGATTGCCTGTCTTGTGGTCATAACATTTAACCACTTGGCCAAACGATCCGCGTCCTAGCAGATCTAGCATTTCGTAACGATAAGCTAAATGATCTTGTATCACAATCTTGTAGTTGCCATGCTCATCATCAAAACCATAATTCAGTTCACTTGTACATGTACCATGCTTTGTCTGTGCATGAGGACCCACAAAATAGATCTCATTGTAGTTGTGAATTTCAATCTGTCGTTCATAATCTGACAAGTATTGACTATAGTACTTCAATGAAGTCTGAACGCTTTTGGGTGAACGTGTAGCACCCCTTTCCTTGCTTGGCTCGACGGATAATGAAGCTGTCTTTGCATACAATGCCTCTATACTGTCATTATGTTGATTGGATGAGGAAGAACTGCTATAGTTGCTTTGAATACTGCTTTGATTGCTGTTGGTGGGATGGCTATGTGTGGTGGGTATAGGATTCTTTTTCTTTTTATCTTTAGGATTCACATGCAATGCAGGATCTGAAGTGCTTATTTTAGATGATTTGAAGAAACTGTCAGAAGCTGCCTGATCTGTCAAGGCAGAGAGTTTTAATCGGTTTTTGCTGATTGAGGGTGTAGTTGATGTGCTCTGTCTGGGTGTTGGTTTTTTGGATTGTATGTTGGTAGGAATAGTCAACTGAATAGGATTTAATGTCATAGGTGGTAAATTGAGTGTTAATGATGGTGGTGGTGTAGCCAAACTACCTGGCAAGGTCTTTTTTCGAGATAAAAAGAGTTTAAAAAGAGTTTGAATTTTTTTGTTAGATTCAACATGCTTACCTTTCCTCTTTTGCGACCTATTACTGCCTGTTTGTCTTCTGATTTTCGGCTGGATCCTTTTGAGTTGTCTTTAAGCTGAAGCAGCTTTGCTTTGTTTTCAGCAGCTACTAAAAGAGATGAATGTCTATCTCTCTGAATCTCGAGTGCACGAATATCTTTTTCAATCAATGCTAGATCATGACTAATATTCTTGGCATATTCAGCAGTAGACAACTTCCGGCTAAGGTTGACTTGATTGGAAGGTTTCTTGAGGCTGCTTTTTCGAACAGGTGCGATGTTCTGCTTCAATGAACTTGAACGGGTATTCATCTGCTGAAGTTTGGGTACTGCTGGTAAGGGAGGTACTGCTGGTACGGAAGATGCAGCTAAACTACTTGTTCGTGGTGGAGGTGGTGGAGAATAGGTAAAAGATCGGTGCTTCTTTTGATTTGCATAACCTTGATAATCAGCTAATCCATTTGTACTACTGATAGTGGACTGAGGGAGCGGAGGAGGAGAATCAGATGGTTTGCGTCGGCTGGCAGCTAAAGCACTAGATGAAACTGATCGTCTCGGTTTAGGATGTGCATTCGTATAATTGGATGAGCCCAAACTCAGTTTACGTTTGATTTTGTGCATAAAAGGCATAATGAATCGCTTTTCAGGTACTTGAGGTGGTAACGGAGGAGGAGGAGAATGTGATTTTTTTAGCTGATCACGCATTGATTTTGATTTTCGAACAGCTATAGAGCTTTTTTTGACAGGAGAAGTTGAGCGGAATGTCCTACGATATGAATGCTTTGAAGAAGATGAACAAGATCCATCTAAATCAGAAGACCTGCTGGCTGTATAATCTTTATGGTTAAACCAGTCTTGTTCGTTATCTGTAAGTAAATTGACAAAAGAAGGTATTCCTTTAGCTGAACTTGCAGCCCATTCTGGTTTTAATTTGTTTGGTGTTGCATAATATACGTGAGGAGACGAGTGATGACGGCCATGAGTAGTTGTTGATCGAGTGAGTGGAGGTAGCTCTTGGTTGTAAAAAGATTCTGATGACATTCTCGACAGAGAGAGATTTGGAAAAGAGAAGAGAAAGAAGTAACAACAGGCTCAAACACCGCCTTTCTCTCTTCTGTTTATGAAAGATATAAGAGAAAGGTGAAAGAAAACAAAAAGAAAGGAAAAGGAGTGTCAGGTTTGGTAAAGAGTTCTAAAGTAGATAATTATCTAAACTTTTTAGATTTGTATCAAACATATGACACACAAAAGGCGACTGGCTTCGGGATTTCATTCTGTGTGAGTTATTTCCTCTTTTGAGTAAATTTTCTATATATCTTCAAACAGTCATTCCTCCTTCAAAACATCAATTGAGAGGAGAAAATAGTCTTCAAGTGCTCTAAAGAAGAAGGGGAAGCAAATTAAATCCATTTTCTCGAAAGCTTTAGGCTAATGTAATTCATGCTCGATTAAGAAAGGGGTTTGTATAGTAAAGAGGATCACTTTGGAGGCCTTCAAGATATTTGCTTGTAGTCCTTAGTTTTTTTTCTTAAACAGCAAGGAACTTGAACTGTCTATAACATTATCGGGGCAAATGTTTTTGCTTTCCTCTAGTTCTTTGTTCAATCTGACTAATCACATTCTCTATTAGAAACAAACTCAGTGATTGAAAGCTATTTTTGGGTCAATAACTTACTGTGCCTTAATGTATCAGAAGTAAAGGAAGCTTTTCTATTTTCAGTATGTTTTAGCATTACAAAGAATCATAGAATGAGGCACTTGTCAATAGTCGTCTTATTTTTTTTTTAGATATGTACAAGGTAGATAGCCAGCGCACAGACCTTGTTTGCAACAGGCCACAAAGAGATTTACGCTTTTATAATATGGTACAAAACTTACTGAATCCACAAAAAACGTTACACGCAATCAAAAGCCATGTATTTGATTCTGCATAATAGCTCCTTTTGTTTTACTTTTCTCCTAACCGTTTTGAACACTTTTATGTCAACATGAGGTCTACTTGCTGCTTGAGTTTCGAACTGCTTCAATTATATACATACATGCATACATCTATATCATCTTTGATGACTACATTGATTTCTAATATGCTAAAGATACTAGCCATCTGTACTATAAGCCCAATTGGAATTTAAAGAACACGGGTTTTTATCCTCGAAAAATGTATGCAGAAAATCAATAATGCATGGAATCAAATATGCTTAATCGTAATCGAGGCGCAATTCTTAACTCTATGGAGTTAGATATGCAACAAGAACCGAACCATACATATGAGTGTTAGCCCCGAGAAAAGGAAGCAAGGCTATTGGATAAAAAAAATTAACTACCAAACTTTTCTGTTATGCAGAGCATTGATTTCTTCCTTTTTTTTTTTAATTATTATTTTCTCTACTATGGCTGATAAAAGCATTATACATCAATTAGACTCCTTTTCAATATCCACTACAGAAGAGAAAATTACAAGGCAGCTTGAGGCAACACACCTAAATAAACCACCTTCTATCTTCCAAGTGCCTAATGAGCCACAACAACCGCAACTGCAACCAAAGCAAGAGTGGCAACCGTTATCACTTGAAAAAGAAACAGAGGATGAAGGTTGGGGTGATGGACCGCCCAGCTATACAAGTATCTCACAAGGTACTTACTTTGGCCTCAATTCTATTCTTCAGCCCACTCTCTACCAACCTTCTACACCCTCCACAACTTCTTCGCAAGCATTCAGTAAATTCAAGCATCAACCTGTCTCATTTGTTTCTGCCGCTGCTAATCACTCTAACCTTCATAACCATTAAAGATTCTATTACTTTTTTTTTATTACTTTATTGTTATTATTTTGGACTTAGTTACTGAACTTCTTCATTTCTTCTTGTATCTTTCGGTGCAAGACACACATATAATCTACATAAGTTTGTACTTCAGCATTACGATCTTCTGACATCCATGTAGAAAACAAAAATTCAACAGCATCTTTTTCTTGTCGAACAATACGAAGTGTCAAGTGTTTTGTGCGAGAAGCTTGTAGTTGACGCATAATACCATGTACTTCATGAGAGAGCTCTGTTGGTTGTGCAGGCAACATGACCATCAGTGGATCGACTTGATCTAAGCTCTTAACACCAAATAGCTGCTCAATAAAGTCAGAAGAGAGTGACTGGCCCAACCAAAGGTAGAGGTCGGATCCAGTGTCAAGCAAGTAACAACCATCGGAAGAGAGGCGTTCATATGATGCACGCATCATTGTGGGCAATCTGAACTCACCCTTTAGATTGGCAGAAGTTTCCTTCTGGCTCAAAAGTGGGTGTAGAGGATACATACGTGGATAGAGCGTCCAAACCATTTCTTCTACACTCATTGTGTTGAACAAAGACATAGCTGCTGCTCTA
This sequence comes from Choanephora cucurbitarum, assembly GCA_025331435.1. Taxonomy (NCBI): domain Eukaryota; kingdom Fungi; phylum Mucoromycota; class Mucoromycetes; order Mucorales; family Choanephoraceae; genus Choanephora; species Choanephora cucurbitarum. The sequence continues at coordinate 171,491 of JAIWNI010000051.1, forward strand.
GCATCAATGTTCATGTCTGTACCTACTAAAGAGAACCAACAATATATCAGCTATCAAATACATCAGCACCTAAAAAAGTAAAGATTTACCTCCTCTTAGTACTTTGGATCGAATAGCGCCATGAACATAAACAGGTAACAGCTTAAAGGCTTCGGGTAAGATGAGTTGGCCAGGTGAAGTAGAAGCAGCACAATTGACTCGGTAGGCTGTCAAGACATCAACACAATGATCAGTCATTGATTTGTGCAGGTCTTTTCGGTTCTTGTGGTTTAGATCAAAAATGGCTTGTCTCAACAAAATGCCTATAGTAGCATCAACATCACCATAACGGAACACATCTGCAATCTGATCAGTAGCAGTGAGTTGTAAATTATGCACCCGCACACGACGTTGTCCTTGTCGATTGGTGTAGAGTAGAGCACATTGGAAGGAAGCACCCCGATGCATATCTAGCTTGCCATCATGCTTCAAGACAGCAGCAATTGCCTTATCTTGGTCAATGCCTGCTAAATCGCATTCTGTATAGACGCTCATATGACAATTGCCATAATGGTCCATGATTTGAAGTCCATCAGAGCAACGGATGCGCATAATACCATCCACACCAGTTTCTCTATGTAAGTCATGATCCAACTGATAATAGATACTGTATTTATCTGCCAAGGTGAAATTGGGGTAGTATCTAAAATCTCCTCCTGAGAGATGAGAGACCACATTGACAGTAGCTACATCCATGTATTGTGATGGAAATGCCCAGGTATTGACGCACACACCATTCTTTACACATTGCTTACCCAACTCCTTATAAGCATCACTTTGAGGAACCAGGAGTGTCTTCTCTTTGTCAGTACCATAGAGGGATTTATCATCGCGCGCCTTCAACGTATCTGCGCCATAGTTTGGTAGGCATGTCTGGAAGACAAACAGTTGGCCGCCTGTTGATTTCAAGGCCTGAAGACCACCTCGAACGGCAGCTGTGTAAACAGATTCAGCTCGAGTTGTTTGTTTAAACATATGAGGCAAGCTATTTAAAAGCTCAAGAATGATGTGCTTGGATTCAGTTAAGTCTGCAAAAAATCCATCTTGGAGTGGTATAAACATATCATCAATATCAGAAACAACAAGCATTTGGGCACTTGTAAGACCAGACTAACATGAAGAAGAAAAAAAGAGAGAGAAAATAAAATGAATTAGATGTGTTGCTCCTCTTTTTTGTCATATAGCTAGTGCTTACGTACAGCCAGATTGTAGAAATGAACATCTTTGTTGAATGTAAGGATACCTATATGGTTAGCTAATCGGGCGTTTCCTGCATCATCATATAAGGCATTCTTTAATGCTTCACATACAGCCTGTAACATGCCATTTTGGATAGATTGAGCAGAGACGTCGATTGCAAACACATATTTCAAGGGAGCGGGTGGTCTGTCAGCAGAATGATAGTCGTTTGTTACTTCAAATTCAACAGATCCGTAACGTAATTCAGGTCTCTCATTCACATCAATACGTCTGCCGGACATGTCCAGATTAGCGAAATACCAGTCGGGAACCTGATTTGAGTGCAAACAGATGTTACATTCAAATTTTGATCCACCGTGAGTGAACACACACCATGGATTGATATAAGCTCTACATCGACTACAACGTACAGGTCCTTCTTGACCATGATCCACTACCTGAAGAGACACTTCATCTGAACGCTGTTTTGCCAGAGGCTGAACAATTAACCCAATAGGCAATCGTGTCTTATCAGCCAAGTCTTTCGTAATAGGCACATGGTCTAATGTGGCTCGCATAAACCGAGGATGACAATTGCCTTGATCAAGGCCAATGAAAGAGGTGGTAGCTAAAGGTACACGGTCTCTCTCAATTGTGCCAAAGAACTTGTCTTCAAAGAGCTGAGCGTCAGCTTCTCGTACTTGCACAGGAGCTGGCATTTGGTCAGGATCAATACGTGCACGAGGTTGTGTAGGGGGACGTAGTTCAGGTGGCAATTGTTGGCCCGTATGTGTATAAGGAGCATTTGTATAGCCAACACCAGCGGATTGGTGTTGACTTTTCGCTGGAGAAGAAACGATCGGTGTTTGAGAACTAGTGAACGTTTGGGTTTGAAGACTGTTTGGCCAAGGTGCTTGTTGCGGTTGTTGTGATGGTTGTGGTTGTTGTGGCTGCTGTGGTTGTTGTTGAAGATTAGGCTGAGCATAGCCTGAAGTACTTTCTGGATTAACATACACTCGCTTTGTTTTACCTGCCACTGGTGCTTGTCGCAATCCAAATTGGGGTGTCAAGGGCTACATTTATGACAAAAATCAACAAAGACATTGAAAAGAGTGTTTTATTGATAATTACCTGTGATTGTATATGCATGTTTTGCATTGGTGCTACCAGCCCTTGTTGCTGAAGAACAGGAGATGGTGACACTGGTCGAACTTGAGGGGACATTGGTCGAGCTTGAGGCGACATGGCTTGAGGAATGGGTTGCTGTGGTATAGGTGGTCTTGCCAGTGGCTGTGGGTTAGGTGTACCAATCGGATGAGTAGGTGGATTGGCAGGTCTCACAAGAGGTGCTGGTGGTCGGACCATACCTGGTTGTGGCCTAAACTGACTTTGCTGTGATGGTGGTATCATAGGTCGAATAGGGGCTAAAATGAGAGAGGAGCAGAAGCTTAGGTATGTGCTGTTTAGAGATGAAAATGAGCATAATTACCACCTGGACCAACAGGCCGAATGCCTGGTTGAATAGGTGCTACTTGGGGACGCACACCTATATTAGGCCGTTGCTGCTGTGGATTCATGACCGAGAAATAAAGTTACTGGAGAATCGACTAAACGACACGTATCAAAAAAAAAAGAGGAAATGAATTTGCATTTCTGCGTTGTCGCAAATTTACTTGAACACATGAAATGTAGCCGTTTGAATTTGCTCATCATTTCAAACACCACTGATGCTAACTGTATTCACCCCTCTTTTCTGGTCCATTTCTTTTGGCATAGTTTCCCTCAATGTTCTCTTGTACTTTATTTTGTTTAATTTGGATATCATGATCTTTCCTCAAAAAATAAATTGAACTGTATCATCATGCTTCGTAGGATAGACATGAAGAATTTCTTATTTTAAAGAAAAAAATTCGGTTCCTGAGCATGAAGCAAGTCTTTAAGCTTTATCTCGTCAACATTAATATTCTTCGAATATGTAGTTGACATTTCTTTCTATTAATGCGATTATTTCTTTACAGTGTGCAATCTATTTCTTGAACGATGTATGTATGTAAATTAATATGCTTTGTAAACAGTGAACCTCCCTATATCTTAATAGTAATTAACTCATACGCTGCAACAGATAAAACTTTGATGTCTTACTGCTTTTGACAGATTGAAGCCATTTTGATATGCCAGTAATTTATTCCTACAAACTACATCATTAGAGTACAAATGAAGATTCAAATCAAGACTTATCTTAAAGCAATAAGCTAGAATGCTTTGATTGTATATATCTACAATACTTTGCATCTAGTTCTCAAATGATACAATAAAAGTGATAGCTAATTTTTTTAGAGTAGATGCAATTCTCGGAACAAAGCATTGACGCAGACCATCTGACGCCATTAAGTCATTCTTATTCCGTAACAAACAGAACATTGATAGAAGTTTCTTTTTCACCAGCCAATCAAAAATGCCTCAAATTTGTAGGTAATCAAATTATTAGAAATATTGTATTGCATAATTTTTTGTGACGATTACCTTTTTTTTTCTCATCTTTTCTTTCTTCTGTTGTAAACCAAAAGATGCCATATGGAAGTACAGGCTACCCAAACCCTCCACCAGCTTATGATGAAGAAGCTGGTCAACCCTTTTTGGGATCAGGCGATGATGATATGCTAAAGGAAACAATTGCCAATAGCTCAAGAGAAGTTCGTCTTCGTAAGTACCTAAGAGAAAAAGAAAGCGCAGTAAAGTAACTCTTCTTGTTTTCTTTAGAGTTTGTTCGAAAAGTATATTCAATTCTCGCTATCCAACTGCTTACTACATCTGCTTTATCTGCTACCTATATGTTTAATCAAACAGCCCAACATTGGGTTCAAACAAAGTAAGTGGCAACTTGTTGCGTTTGATATTTTAGTTTAGCCAACTTTTTTTCTTCTTCTTTGGTCTAGTGTTTGGGTGTTTTATATTACTTTCTTTGTGACAATAGGCACTTTGTTTGCATTGTTCTGGAAAGGACGATCATTTCCGACCAATTATATTCTTTTGAGTTTGTTTACTTTAGCTGAAGGACATTTGGTAGGCACAATAGGTAAGAAGAGGAATAATATTAGACGCCTGTAGATGATTGATCATTTCCTCCTTCGATTAGTGACTTTCTATGAGCAAAAGCTCGTCTTGCAAGCCCTGTTGATTACTTTGGGTGTTTTTATTGGTTTGACTTTGTTTACACTTCAGTCGAAATGGGATTTCAGTGGATTGGCACCCTTGTAAGTATCCAACATGATCTTAAGAATTTGTGTTCTCATATGAATGATTCTAGTCTGTTTGCTGGTATTTGGATTCTCTTGATTGCTGGGATTGTTCAGATCTTCTTCCCATTCTCAAAGACAATTCAACTGGCTATTGCAGTCGGTGCTGTGGTCGTCTTTTCTGGTTATATTCTCTTTGACACCTATCTCATATTCAACAAATATTCAGCTGAAGACTATATTGTTGCTTCTGTCAGTCTCTATCTAGATGTCATCAATCTATTCCTTCGTATATTGGAAGTATTGGAATTAAGTAGCAGAAGCGATTAAACAATAAAAGGATTTTATTTTGTTTTCTGAGTAAACTTCATCTTAAAGTCTAGCAGAGTTGGGATATTTCTTCATAGCTTGTCTAACACCCAAGTCAGCCATGATTTCTTCAGAACCACCAAGAATAGAAGAGAACTTGTAAGTACGTTGAAGTGTTTCGATAGTGCGACCCATGCCTGTCTTGGTAATGGCACGGCCACCAAAGATTTGACAAGCATCGTCAGAAACATCATGCATCACACGAGTAACATGGTATTTACAGAGAGCGATAGGGCCTGCCAATTTATCAGATTGCTCATTGTAGCTCATGTTATTCATTTGATATGTTAAGTTTTCGATCCAAGCATGAACACTTTCAAGACTGGAAATCATCTTGGCTAATTTGTTACGAATCACAGGTTGATCGATCAGACGTTTACCAAACACTTGACGCTGAGTAGCCCACTTGAAACATTCTTCAATGGCCAAACGACAGGCAATACTGGCACCTGTCAACATAACCCAACGCTCATGGTTGAAGTTAGACAAGACGACCAAAAAGCCCTTGTTTTCTTGACCCAACAAGTTTTCGACTGGTACCTTAACCTAATTCGAGAAAGTACATATAGATTAGTGGATCAGCTATGCATCTGCTTATCGCCTGATTTGACACTTACATTTTCAAAAGTAACATAGGCGGTACCAGCACTAGGAGAATATGATGTCTTGATCAACTTGGTTTCAACACCTTCGCTACGCTCAACAAGTAGCATTGACATACCCTTTTCAGTCTGAACAGCCACAGAGAAATAGTCAGCCCAACAGCCTGCTGTGATCCATTTCTTGACACCATTGACAATAAAGTGTTTGCCATCGGGTGTGCGCTTAGCAGTAGTACGGATACGTGCTACATCAGAACCAGCATAGGGTTCAGTGATGGCCAAACTAATACGCTTCTTGCCTGCAAAAATATCAGGCAATACCTTCTTTTTAAGCTCATTGGAACCAAAGTTGATAACGGTGGGTGCAGAAATGATGAAACCACCGAAACAACCGTCGTCAAATCCTCTAACTTTCCATCGACCAAATTCTTCATGCAAAATCATCTATTCATGACTGTATTAGCTTATTGTACTACTTGAGCAATAAAAAGAACTTACTTCATGGAAATAGTCATAGTCTTCACCACGAATGCCACCAGGAAGAACCAGACCGTGCAATGCAGGAGAAGGACCGATGTTGGCGGCCAAAAGATGATGTTTACCTAGTGTTTCCATGATTTCGTCTGAGGGTCTTGTACCTGCATCTTCATGTTCGCGTGCCTTAGATGCTAAAGAATCGACAATTTTACGGACAGCAGCTCGGAACTTGAAGTGAGACTCATTGAAATAAGGAGACTTGAAACCCATCCAAGCACTTGATTCAGCATAAGGCACTTTTGAAAAGTCACCATCTTGATAAAAATCAATTTGAGGTTTTTCATTTTCGATGGTACCGATCTTGTAACGATCGTATTTAACAAGGACTTCTTGACGGTGAAGACCATAGAAGGCATCGGTAGCATCTTTACCAGCAAACTCAAGAATAGGGAAAACACCTCCGGGGTGCAAATCCTTAAAAGTGCTCATATCATAGACACTACTGTCAATAATGATCCACATGTCATCTTCAGATGCATGGCGCTTGACTTCTTCACGAGTAAATACTTTCATTCTTTTTGCAACAAAGAGAGTAGGGGGGGGGGGGTTAAAGAAAAGTAGAGAAGAAAAGAAAAAAAAAGATTATATATAGAACCTGAAAACCTTGTGGGGAAATTCACATATATGCTTATTAATGAAAAAAGCTGAGAAAAAAATACACATAGATTTCACATTAATACACAAAAGAAACTATTTGTCTCTTCAGATAGAAGGTAAACAGTCAACAAGTGATCCATACAGAAAAAGGGAATTCAGCAAAATTTATCAGCCGCACTGTACTCTTCTTGCAACCCAAAGCCTATGCATCTTTAAAAATAAACAGGTAATGAACCGTCAGCGCTAAAGGTCTGTGTAACCTTATGAATTAAAGCCTAAAATATACTTCAGCAATTTTTCTTGTTTATGCATATTTGACCCGCTGTACACCCATCAAACGAAAACTACTATATTGGATAACTCTTTTATACTCAGAATGAGTTTATCTTCTAACTTAACAATGGTACGATTATCTTTGGAATATTAATTTAATTGTCAATTAGCCACCTATTAATGGAAGACAGGCTGCTAACATCGCAAGCCTTATATTGTTCTTGTAATGTATGTAATCATCAAAGGTGGTGTGGTAAAAAAAAAAGAAAAAAAGCTCGCTAATCAAGTTGTGTAGGCTTAAGCGATACACACTCATGCATCAGGTGATGTTTTGCTCTAAAGCTATTGCGAACACATCAAAGTATATCGCTTTGTACTGTGGTAAATGGATACAAGAGCATGTTGTACTTTTCAGCACACAATAAGAATTGAATTATTTATTTTTTAAGACTGGAATATGCTTTTTCAAGCTTTCTAGACTGAAAACGAGTAAGCACTATGTGCTTGAGGCAGTACTCTCGAGTAACTTGATCACGATAGCCTCCTTTACGTAAAAGGGATTCAATAGCCTCTTCTTTTGTCCAGCCTTGCTCTTGCATTACTTCAGGTAAATATGTAGCTGTATTTTTTCCACCACTAGGCCGCGTAAACTCAATCCAAATACCATGGACGCCTATCTCCCAATCAAGATAGTCCTCTGCTTTCTCAAAGTTTACTAAAAGTGATACTGCACATGTCAACAAAGGTAATTCTGAGAGAGTGATAGGTGAAAATCGATAATCTCTTAGGGCACTACAGGAAGAAAGCTCAGTCCTTTAGACTATATATAAACATACAAAACGCCTGCCTACCTTATCAGAGCATAATCCTTAAGCCCTTCATGAAGCGGCATAGGCTTGAAGTTTCCAATACATCCTCGAAGTGTTAAACCATCTTCTGTCTTTTTATGCCAAGTAATAAACAGAGGGCTAAAGAAAAAAATCAGGTTTATTCTATGTTGATTATCATAGAAAATGTTGCTATCGTTCTGCTTTACTATGAATTATTTTGAAAAGAAGGTTCTGGAATAGATTGTTGCTTAAGATGTGCCTCTAGCACACCAAAGCAGTAATCTACGTGTTCTTCTAGTACTTCTGAACTCATGTAGTCTACAGATAAAAGAAAAAGATAGAAATTTCAAAAAAAAAGACCGGGCATTTAAATTGAGAAAATGCATAAACTATTTTATTGAGTTACTCCCAATCACTATCACTCTCCTCTTCTTCTTCATCAGATGGCTTCTTCTCTGCCTTAACCCAGTCATCATCTGTTTTTCCGGGAGGAGGAGAGGCAGCATTTGATGATATATGACTAAAATCGTCAGTATCTTCTGAACTTCTTTGCTTCTGCTTTGTGCTGTCTTCCTTGACCGTGACATTATCATCTTCATCAGAATCCCATTTAAAGTCAGCGTCATCTTCATTGGGCTGCTGAACGATTAGCTGCCTCTTCTTTTCATCCTGTTCAATGTTCCAGGCATGATAGAAGTAGCGCTGCCAGAAGAGAGGATAACTCACTTGAACAGGTACTAATCTATCCATCATCTCTCGCAAGTTAGGATAATCATTCAGCAGTTGAGCAATTTCATCTGTGTATTCCTCAATATGAAACGTAGAATTGAAAGTGTCCAGTACTTTGGTATCTTTTGCTGATGGCTCTTCCAGATAGGTAGCTGGGTTATCTTGCATTTTAGCCAACAACGCATCCTTACGAGTAGCACTAGATAATGGTATAACTGAAGATAAATTGCGACATCTAAGGAAATAGACAAGAAGTACTCACTATATACGTGCTGTCTGAGAAGCAGAGTAGTTATTTTCCTCATCTTTTTGCTCTTCTTCAGGTTCTAGTACTGTTACTGTCTGTTTGAGAGCAGACATCACATCTGTGCCAAACTTCTGAAGGTATTGCTCAGCTGATCTTGTGCCATTTGTAAGACCTTCTTTCAGTTGGGCAAGATCCATATTTTCTGGCAGTCGCACTGATTTGATTTGGCTTGGCAGTGTCTGGTTCAATGCCTCTGTTAATCCTTCACGCAAACTAGATAGATTGACTGTGTTTATTTTTGCCAAGTTGTTTCGCAGTGTATCAAGCGCACTGATTTCTTCTTGGTCGTTAACTGATCTTGCTGTTTGCTCTTCTCTGTTAGGTGATCCTTCGTCTTCTTCAGGGTCCTCTGTCAACACTTGAGCAAACTCTTGCAAGTCTTTCTTTGTGCCTTCGACAAAAGCTTCACTCTGATGTTGAGAGAGACTAATGTTAGCAGGTAGTATGCACAACTCATCGTAATATTTACCTGTTTTTTCACAGTATCAACCAGACTCGACCACTTTTTTCCCCAACCAAAATTATTGAATGCTTTAATAAGTACATCATCTTCTTCAGGCACTTGTTGTTGATTTTTGCTGTCGACTGCCGAAGCAGCATACTGATACATATCATCCATTGTGCTAAGACAAAAAAATAAGGAGACAAAGGACCAAAATCCACATACACACAAAAAGGGAGTTTTAATATCTTTTGTTTAACTAGCGCCATCACATCAAATGATTGTGTGAGCTTCTGTAGAGAATGTTAAAGTAGGGCAGATTGGGAAAGAATCAGTCTATTTTTGGGCAATTATCCATATGCGTAGCTGTTTATTAGTCCTCTGCCTGATGATATCAAGGCCCTTTGAACCAGCTGCTCTAATTTAATAGCATTCAGGATGGAAACAGAGATGCTGCTGTACAGAAAGAGATTTCAACTTCTTTAATCTTATGGATTGTTATAAGATAGATCTTAGAGCTTGTATACTGTTAGGGACAATTTTGCTATTGACATGAAAAACGACTATGTGAATTCAGCCATATGAGTGCTATACACTAAAATATAACTTTATCTTCAATGAATCTGGATGCAATCAGTTTTCACATCTTTAGAAGTAAGTATTGGTGCAAGCCAGATACCATCCCAAGGACTATCAAAGAATAGTTTTTTTTTTCAAAGTGTTGTACAATGAATGAGCAGTGGTAGATTATGTCGAATCTATATTACTTTATGGCAATTTTTTGTATGTAAGGCTTGCGACGCTTTTTTTTTCAATATTTACAATCAACTTGATCTTAAAACAAAAACATCGAGAGGTTACTGTTGATTAGATTTTTAAAGCATCTATAAATACTAAGAGGTGTTTAATCTTGAAATAGAGTCAAAGTGTAAGATATAGCTTCAGTTGCGTCTGCAATTGAACGAATTTGTTACTTGACTATATTTCTACGCTACAGTCTCCTTTGTTATGCTCATTTTGATGATCATATTTGCTTCTTTCTTTGGCACTAACTAACTTGGTCAATCGTGTTGGAAGAATGAAGAAGAGATAAAGCTAAAAACCAGCAGCATGGTTGGATTAGACAACATCGGTTGGAAATAAATAAATAAATAAAAAAGGTTAAAAAACTCAAGAATGCAAACCATTGAGACTTTTAGCAACATTCGACAAATTAAGCACTGATTGCTTTCGCTTCTGAGCTTATACAATCTAGCTTAGGCATAAAGCAATTCTTATTGAAGCTATTCGTTGACTATCTGAAGGCAGTGCAGAATAGATAATCTCCTTTTGCTTCGAATAAAGTTTATCGAAAGATTGTTTTCAACCTTGTCTAAAAACCACAAGCTTAAAAAATAGGATAATGTACGAGCTCAGTGGATGCTAGTGGAATGTGAAAAAAAAAAGAAAATAAATCAGAGTATAAAATGTATTCGAACTCTTATCTCACTGCTGTGATTTTTTTCGAACTATATATAGAGATTCACTAGCGATTTTAAAAACAGAATTATAATGTTTAAGCTTACTTATGCAGCATCTTTAATTGCTGGTTTAACTGCACTTGTTGCAGCTCAAGATCCTATTGAAGGTGGATTTGTTTGTGATTATCCTGGTACTGATGGCTATTACTTCTCTAAGAAATTAAGCTACTGGGAAAACGCCAATGAATCATGTGGACCTGAAGGTACACTTGCAAGTGTTACCAACCGTAACTTCTTCATTGCTACTGATATGATTAGAAACTGTATTGGTGAAGATGGTGCTTCCTGGATTGGGTATGTAAAAAAAGGAACAAAAAGAACCCATGATTGGTCAACTCGTACTTAACTTTTGTAATAGTACATGGGACTACACATCTGCTGATCCCCAAATTCGACAATGTCTTACCCTTTATGTTGATTATGAAGCTAATGGCGGTGGTATCAGTGTTGACTGCCGCAGCAGACGATATGCTCTCTGTAAAAGAAAGCCCAAGCGTATCAATGGTCCTATTTACATCTCTCCTCCTTACCTTGATAGCACCACTTCAAAAGAAAGCCCCACTGAATTACCAGGCAATAACGGCGTGCCTCCTCTTCCTCATATTCCTAGCCCTCCCCAGGTACCAGCTTCAAATTCTGGAAACGCCATTCCAATTCCTGCTAATGTTCTGCCTGGAGGACAAAACCAGGCTCCTCAAATAACCTATGCTCCTCCAATTTATCCCGGCGTCAATGGATATCCCGCGGTTCGACACTATCGCGAAGAATCAGTATACATATACTCTAGCCGTGAATATGACCAAATCGTTTAGATGCACCTCATAGATTTACTTATATTTCCATATATGATATCCTAAATCAAAATCTATATAAACGTTTATATATTTCTTTGAAATTAACACAGCCTTTCAGACAAATATTTGCGTGTATAGAAACGTGCATTCGCACGTCAATATCTTGTAATATCTTATTGCGGTTATTGGCAGTTTTTGTTTGCAAAGACAATAGTGGACCTAAAGTCAAACTAAGTTTTTCTATATCCAAGAATGTAAACAATTTAGTAGCTTTTTTTACAGTCTGTCTTGTCATCACTAGTACAATGTACTTGATACTTGTAAAATCAGAAGGCCATACAAAGGTAGTAAAAAGAGCTCTTAATGTAAGAAAAGCAACTATATTTATTTTGGAAACAACAAGATATGCAACTAATCTATACGAAATTTTTGTGCTTTGCTAAATGAAGTACTTCAACTGACGTTGCGTACCGTAGAAAGGTGCAGACTGTAGCGTTTTATTCATAATCTTGAAAACACAGTTACCATTAAATTGCTCAAATAACCCACTATTGCTGTTAACCATCTAAGATGTCTACGAAATGAAATCAAAAGAAGAAACAAATGCTGCCTTAAATATTTTGCACTACAGCCATCCCCCGATTTAGGAAACGGCCTTGGTTCCTTCGACACCGTTCCCTAAATCAATTTCATTCTCTATTTTTCAAAGAAAAAGCAGGAAATGTTCAGCGTTAATCGAACTTCGGTTCGCTCAAGACTACTCCCTAAATCGGGGGATCACTGTACTTAAAAGACACCTGGAGGTATCAAAATGGCAAGAATTATACCTATAATAAAAAAGTTTTAGCAAGCTCACACAACGATGAAGTGCTTGACTGTGTATATTTGACTGAAATCATTTTTGTTTCCTATTTCTTTCAGCTGACCTAAAGTAAAGATGAAAGGAAAATGACTACTAAACTCTACTAAGCCTTTGGAATCATCAAGTTCTACAACAAAAAGATATCCAAGCTACTTCTTTTCGAGAGCCCTTTTGTGTGCAACAAACCATTTAGCTCAATCTTTTACTCTTACAAAAAAATATTGCCTCTCCTTTCTCATGAGAAGTATGGTCAGGTAGTCTCTTGGTATTTTTTTTGCAGGGTTTTTGAATGCAGCCAAAAATGGATTGAGCAAGCGCTAGACAATAAAGCTTCGAAGTGCTCGTCTCCAACCAAAACAGATTTGGCCTCACACAAAGCGGATATTGGAACCAGACTCATTGTACGTCAATGTCAAATGGAGGATAGATAACTTAAACTTTGAATTGATTTCTTTTTTTGTATCTTGTGATACATTGTTGTATCTTTCTGTTTTAGTGTACATGCCTACGAATTGGTAAGCCCATTCTGATATAAAGTATATGATATCGATTTTAATTGTAGTGCTCTCATACAATCATTTGAGACTAGTAAATGATCTTATAGTGCCTAAATCTACTTGTCGGAATGCTGCTCAATATATGGTCTAAGGTGGAGTATGAAATACTTTTTTTTTTTTTATAAGGAGCAGGTGCTCTTGTTTATTAATGACGATAGATATCAAGTCACATGCATGTTTTTGGGTTATTAAGATTTTAAAATGTTTTTAGGGGATTATGTGTTTTTGTGGTGAAGTTAATTGATGAATATGAGCTAACAGTCGAGTGGAAACAAAGGAGCATGCGAGATGCCAGACTTGATTAGTGACTCATGATGTGCGGTAATAATTTGGCGCGACGCAGTGGCGATAACAGTTTGGGGAGTAAAAGGAATATCAGAAAAGACGAAAGACCAGTGAGCACGCCAAATACTGGAAATAGTCGAGCATATAATGCTCGAAGAGTCAGAGTTGAGAGATGCTTTACGCGGAGTAGGAAATTCCAAAGAGAGAAGGGATTGCGCCAGAGCGGTCAAAGAGAAAGCCGTCTCGAAGTGAGTGAACCAAATGGATGACCAGACAGTGAGTTTGAGAGGACAGAGCCAAAGTATGAAATACTGTGAATCATAACCCTAAAAAAAGAGAGCCTATTTATTCCCATATTGCCCACAAAATAGCCTCGATATAATAAAGTGCGATGAGAAGCGACATAGTCAAGAAACAATATGGATAAGTGTATTTTTTTTGTAAAATTAATTTATTTTAAAATTAACAAATAGCCACACATCGCTGAGAGGTGGGGCGTGGATGTACTGAAAGCTAAAATCTAAGACAGCAATCTTGTTTAAGAAGACAAGGAAAGAAAAGGATGGGGTGTGTGAAGATTATGAGCGGTAGTGATGGCAGAGCGAGCTATGAGGGATATTGCACGGTTTAGAAGAGCTTCAGGCACCATAGGTGCTGCATCGAAATGTAGGCGCCAACATCCTACCCAAATTACACAGTGAGTCGTAAATACCACAGCCAAAAGAGCATTGGTAGAAGAGGCAAGCGGTGGAGGTATAGCTCTGAGGTTCAAAATATCGACCACTTCGGTCGGGATGAAGTAATGATGTGGAAAGAATTTCTACCCATATACTCCAACGGACTGAGCACTCAGCGAGAAAATGATCATGTGTCTCTTCTTGAATACATAAACTACAGAGGGATGAATCGCGGACACCTATTTCATGCAGTCATTGAGCTGTAGGGAGAATGCGGCCAAATGTTCGATAACCAAGTGTCCGAACTGGGAGATGAATCCTGAGATTCCAAAATTTTAAAAGCATACTAGAGGGTATTTGAGCTCGGCGATCAGTGACAGCAGTATAATTGTGTGATCTGTAGGCTTTGAATATGAAGTTGTTTCATAGATGGCTTGTAATTACTTGGTCACGGAGAGCATCTGAGGTTGGCTGGTCGGAGGAAGCCGAAGGGTGATAGTGAATCCATGTGTTTACTATGGGAAGAAAGTGTATAGAGACCTCTGCTACCACTTCAAGGTAAAGCCTGAAAAGGAGATAAGGGTGGCGTGCATATGTTCCTGGACGGCGGATAACTAGAGGTAGTGATCCAGATGCAGAATCCAAAAAGAGTGAATCAGGCAGTGTCTTGCGACGATGTAACCAATGGTCGACAGGAAGGTTTTCAAAAAAAAACCTCCTAAGAGGCCACTGTAAAATTACAAGGAGAGGAACTTTATCGAAAGAGAAGTCGATCTTGAAGTAATCGAATGCCTTGTATAACGAGTGGACAAAGGAGGTCGGGTGTGCTAAGTCATGAAGGCAATGATCCGGCGAGTAAAAGGTAAATAAAGGTTCTTCAATGCAAGGCGACATTAATGCAAAGTGATGTAACGTCATATCTTTGAGAGAAGAGGAGTCCCTGCTAAATAGTGAGTGTAACCATTTCATTTGAAGTACTAGTGTCTGTATGCTTGGGTTAAGCAAGCCTAAACCACCCTCTGTTCGCGGTAGACAAAGTTGATCAAAGGAAGCTCGTGGTGATTTGTTTTGCCATACAAGTTGATAGCACATGGACTTAATCTTTTGGAGAGTGGTGTTGTCAACAGCCATTATTCTGAGCGATACCATATTTTAGAAAGCAACAGAGTGTTCACGATGGTTACTCGACCTCATATTGACAAGGAGCGGGATGAGTAAGTGGCAACTTCAGAGCGTAAAGTTTCTAACAAGGCTTCTTGACATCTCCTCTGGATAAGTCTATTTTTTTTTTTTTGTAAAATTTTAGGGGTGGGGGGGGGGACCTCTTCAACCCACCTGTCGATTCTTCTTCTGGATAAGTCTATTTGTGATGTTCACAAAGAAAGTCATCTGAGATTAAATTGTGAAGACAACATCGCGCAAGTCACGTGAGATTTATTTAGCTTTAAATTACGTTTGCCTTGGCTTAATTTCATTTTTCTTTTTGCTTTTTTTTCTTCTCTTCTCAAAACAGAGCATAAACGTCGTTACGCCTATATACAGTTACAAGCAAGCAAACAACTATATATACACGTACACACAAACTATTTAACAAGTGCTGCCATAACGATTTATTGTCTCGCAAAAAAAAAGCTTGCATATAACTGCATACCTACACAATAATAACCCTCAGTATATACATACATACATATACAGACACATATATACGTTCACGTATTATAGAAGGAAAGCACAAAAAAGAGTTCGTACTAGAAAGAGAGGCAATACGTCAACAAAAACCATAATTAAATATGTCTTCCGACGAAGAGGATACAGATTGCCCCTTATGTATGGAGGAGCTTGACATAGCCGATCGTAACTTTAGGCCCTGTCCCTGTGGTTATCAAGTAAGTTTAACTTTGCTTTGTATACTGATTTCTTCAGCTTTTTTTTAGCTCTTCTTTCTGTCTTTTTTCTAAAAAAAAAAAAACTGACGGCACTTTCTTTATGCATGAAATAGATTTGTCGTTTTTGTTGGCACCATATCAAAACTAACCTGAATGGCCGATGTCCTGCTTGCCGAAGACTTTACACCGACCAAATAGTCGAATTCATACCTGTAAGTGCCGAGGAGATCATGCGTTTAAAGAAAGAAAAGAAAGAAAAGGACCGTCAGACACGAGAAATGCGTGATCCTAGCAGACGGCAGCTTTCGAACATCCGTGTGGTTCAAAAGAACTTGGTTTACATTTTGGGTTTAGGGCCAAAACATGCCAGTACAGATGTAAGTATACTCTACATTTTTTCAGACATGTTATTGCTTTCGTATTGTCAAGTGAATACTGTGTACATACATGGTTTTGGTTTTTTATGCACAACACGTATTAAGAATCTGGATCTTTATTTAGAACGATCTGTTCAAAAAATATGGTCGAATCGAAAAAGTAGTTGTAAGTAAGCGCTCAATTACATCTTCTGGAGCTGCGTCTGTAGGTATATACGTGACGTATGCCAAAAAGGAAGATGCTGGCAAAGCTATTGAAGGAATCAATGGGATGGAATATGATGGCAAAACGATTAGGTAAGTAAAAAGAAAAGAGGGGAGGAGGTGCACCAGAAAGCAAGATGTGAAAGAGTGAGAGAAAGTGTGCAACAAGGCATTGAAAGAAATCTGCTTCATTAAGTGAACGAATATTAAAAAAGAAATATTATTCCATGATATGTTAGAGCTTCGTATGGTACAACCAAATATTGTACGTATTATTTAAGACATATGTCTTGTCCAAATCCCAATTGTATGTACCTTCATGAACCCGGAGACGACGTGGATAGCTACAGTAAAGACGCTTCCACTACAAGCGCCACTAGCACGGTTACAATAGGGTGAGTGCTTTTATTCTCTCTGTTTTTGATCGTAGCTGCAGGCTAACATATTGTCTACAAATAGCAAGCATGCCAATACTGGTTCGTCTTCAACTTCAACAGCATCTGCATTTCCCAATAAGCGTCCTGCAACTGCTGCCACTAGTGTTGCTAGAAGTACAAATGGCGCCTCCTCACCTTCTATGAGTACAGGCTCTATAGTTAGTTCTGCCACTGTAACAACAGCTGAAGTGAAACCACCTCGTGCATGGGCACCAATTCCTAAAGTTGTACCTATCTCGCCTGTTGTCGTGTCAAAGGAGGAACAGACTGACTCATCTTCAAAAGAAGCTGCTGTCAAGCCCTCATCTTCAATGAAAACAGCTCCGGTGCCCAAATCCGCACCAATAATTGACACCTCATCTAGCAGCTCTATCAACACTGCAAGTAGCCCTATTATGGCTACAAACAGCATCGGTGTTGCTAGCAAGAAGCCTATTAAAAAATCTAGTTTAGTCCCTGCTAAAAAAGTTGTGCCCATGGAAATTGACGAAAAGCCTGCTCTTCCTGCTAGTGCTTCTTGGGCTAAGGTTCAAGCCCCAACTACAATTCCTGCACAAAGCACAACTCCTGACAACTTTGGTCCTTCTTTATCAGATGCATTAAATGCTCCTCAAAAACCTAAACATTCACCCTCACTTAAGGTAAAGAAGGAAAAGAAGAGCAAAGCCAAGATGGTGCGTATTGAAGAGTTTGAAGAAGCTGAACGAGAAGCTAAGCTTGCCGCTACGTCTTCTCCAAAACCTAAATCATCTCTCGTCCAGCCTCCCTCACCTGTTCAATCTGCTATCTCTTCAAAATCCGATGACATTGTTAGCACCAAACCTACTTTGCCAGAAAGCGAGGCTGTTGTGATATCACCCACCGAGAAAAAGATAACAGAAGAGTCCGCGCTGGCATCGCAATCAGATTTGTCTTTAGCTGAGCACACTTTGGCTACAACTGAAAACACTGTAGAAAAGCAAGAGGACAACACTTTGATTTTGGATGAAGCACAACAGACTAGTGATGAAACGGAAGATCTGGAAAGCATGAATAAGAAGGAGAAACTCAATGAAATGCCTGAGATGATTGAAGTTAAGCGCACTGTCACTTCGCCACAGATACTTGATTCAGATGAGCAAGTTGATCAGAATGAAGCACAACAGGAAATGCACTATTTAGAAGAAAGATTAGATGATGACTTGACATCTTTGAATGAATCAATCATAAAAGCATTCGATGATGCTGCAGCTGCTGCTCATTCTACTGATGCTGGTAACACAAGTCTTGCTCCCGATGCAAGCATCCATATAGAGTATAGCGGCGATAATGTAA
This sequence comes from Choanephora cucurbitarum, assembly GCA_025331435.1. NCBI lineage: Eukaryota > Fungi > Mucoromycota > Mucoromycetes > Mucorales > Choanephoraceae > Choanephora > Choanephora cucurbitarum. The sequence goes on from JAIWNI010000051.1 coordinate 189,544, forward strand.
AAGAAGCTGCAGAAGATCATAGTTTGTTGTCCCATAAACCACAAGAACAGACAGAAGAGACGATAGAGCATGCTGATGACACAAAGATTGAATCTGAGAAACAACCTAAACCAGAAGATCTTTCTTCTCCCTTAATTGCTATGGATAAGTTATCTGCCCTTGTCGAACAAGAGCTTCAACATACTTCACCTGCCCAACAGCCACATCAACTTGAATCTAGCGGACAATCAATTCCTGGCCCTTTTGAGCCCATTCCTCAAGAAATGAAACAACATTTGCCTCTTGAAAACCGCATGCCTCCTCCTGGCCTTGGTGCGCCTCACCATCATGTACATTCTCATATGCCTCCCCCACCTCCTCCACAAGGGCTTCCTGAATGGTTCAATCGAGGCTTTGATCCTTTTAATGGACAAGACCCCTCAGTTATTGCAGCTCGTCGTCTACAGCATTCTCAGCGTATGCTCGAAGCTAGTGGGTTATTTGGTGGCAATCATTTCAATCCTAACCCTCATCCTCCAGCTGCTGTCAACCAGTTTGATTTTAACCTCAATCCCCAGTTTATGGTCTCTTCTAACCATCCACACCGCCCTCCTCATCCTCATCATTTACCACACCCTCATTCCACGCCGCCACAAGCTCCTCTAGTACCGCCTCCCCCTATGGGTATGTTTATGGGCAACCATCTGATGATGCGTTCTGTACCGCCACCACCTGATATGCTTTCTCCTTTCCATCCTCAGCCTCATCCTCAACCTCATCCCCATCATACACCTCCGCTACACTCATCCATGGTTTCTCCCCAACAACAGCAGTCGCCCTATCTTTCTTTGAGACAGCAGCAACTTAATCCAATGGATGAATTGAGAAAGGAGTTCAATGAGCTTCAAATGAGTGGAGTACCTCACTCACCTGCTTTTAGTTCTGCTCCCGAACAGCAATCGCGAGACGATCTCCGTGCTTTGCTACCTAATGTCAACATCAGCTTCAACAATTTCCAAGAAAAAGTTAAGGCAGAGGAGTTTTATCAAAAGCAATTATTGATCCAGCGCCAACAACAACAACAACAGTTACATCAGCGATTGTCTGAGCAGCAACAAGAACAAATACCCAGCCCCCAAAGCTCATCGAGAGACTCACTTATGATACAAAACAGTCCAGTGTCTTTGTCTCAATCTCAGCAACAGCAGCCGGATGAAAAGCTCTTGACAAATGAAAAGGCTTCAGTACAAAGCAGTCCTGTTGTAACTGCTTGGCGACAAGACGAACAAAAAGGCGAGCAGAAAGATTATCCCGATGTTCGTGTAGAAGCACAGAATTTCTTTGGTGAGTTTCTTCGCAAAGCAGCTTCTCATCAGCATCAGGATGTGCCTTCCAAAATGGAAGAACAACCTCCAGTACAGCCTGGTATGTATAATATATTTTGTCAGAGTTTTAGGCTCATATATTTTCTTTCTTTCTTTTTGTTAGTGTCCACAGCTTCTCCTTTGCCATTCCAAGATCCTGCAATTATGTCTATTCGTTTGGCTGATGGCCAAAATACTTCTGCCAACAATCGTCCTAATACTGAAAATGGAATTACTAGCTCTCAAAACACCATTCTTCAGATTTTGGGTGGGCAATCGTCTCCTTTAATGACTACTGAACAGCAGCAACAACAGCAACAACAGCAACAACAGCAACAACAGCAACAACAGCAACAACAGCAACAACAGCAACAACAGCAACAACAGCAACAACAGCAACAACATCAATATCAACAACAACAACAACAACAACAACAACAGCAGCAGCAGCAGCAGCAGTTTTACTTTAATCAACAAATGCAACATCATCAACAACAAATGGACCCTAGATTAAATAACAATATGATTCATCAAGGATTTGGTTTTGGAAATGATTTGGGAACAAAGCCCTTTAGCAATGCAATCGCAAGTCTTCCTTTCCAGCAGCAGCAACAACAGCAGTCGTTCAATAATGCTCCTCGATCCTCTTTTATGTCTGGCTTTAGAGAAGTTCCCATAAATATGATGAATCATATGCCTCCCCCTCCTCCCCATCATCCAGGCATGATGAGGGCACCTATTCCACCTCCACTTCATCCCATGGGATTTCAAAATAACAACTACCATGCCCACCATCCTCATGCACAACAGCAAGGACCTTATCCTTCTCACCACCACCCTCCTCCTCCCCCAGGTATCTTTGCAGATGAGAACCGCTCATAATCCTTTACTATATACATATCCTTTGCTTACTTTACACGCATAAAAAATACATACAAACTTAGTACTATCATAGTTTGAATGGCTTGTACGAGACTAAATAAATAAAAAGCTACTACTTGTTTACAAAATTCATACTATAACTACCACTTCCATTTGGATCAGGTGTAAATTGAAAATTGTCAGTTGAAAGCCCAAATTTTCCCAGTAATGTATTGCCTAAATCCTTTAGTTTGCCAATCATTTCTTCCTTTTCTTGCTCCATTTTAATCTTGATTTTTCCTGGTAATTCTTGTTGTGCGCGCTTGCATTCTTTGAGGGTATATGCATCTTGTGCTTGCTTTTGTAGCTGCTTGTAATCATCCAGCGCACTTGACATGGCACTGGATGTACCTATTCTTTCGTTTGCTTGTGCCCGTCGGAGTAGAGCTTTCGAATAGGTTGAATCCAATTCTAACGATCGAGTGCACATATCGCGCGCTTCTTTGTATTGATCCAATTTCAGATGACATGCTGCAATATTGCTAAAGTATATGGATCGCTCTTTTCTTTGTGACTCAGGACATACCATAAGTGCGTTTTCGTATTCAGCGATGGCTTTCTGGTATTCTGACTGGGCAAACAATGCATTGCCTTTTGCTTTGTACTCTGAAGCCTCATTCAGAAGTTGCTATTTTGTCAGTGTTTCTCATGTCAGAACCCAGACAGTTGCTATTTTACTTTGTAGCTCTTCTTTCTTTTCGTTACCTTGAGTTCTTCAATTTGATAGTCAGTGCTGTCATAAAAGACATCGCCATCTTGATCAGTTTCCCCTTCAGTGGTTACATCTTTTGCTGGCTCTTCTGTATGCGTATCTTCTGCGCTCTAATCAGTTTAGCTGAAGACTAGTATTATTATGGATATCAACTTACTTGTTTGCGAAACTTGTTCGTGTATTTCTTCGATAATAGCCATTTTATCAAGAGATTTTGGAAGAAAAGAAAGCCAGCTATTTTTCGGGGCGCTCGATTTTTTTCTTGAGCGGAACAGCATAAAAATAATGATACTGCAAACAAGAACAATAGAGAGCCAACATTTCCTTTTTAGTTCTTGTATAGCTAAAAATTTAACGAAACCTTCCTTTAGGTCAAGACCGTTGAAGCTCATTACTGCTATTACGCATAAATAGGAGCCGCTTTCTTTTTTATTATTATTAATGCTCCCTTTTTATTGATCCATACAACTATATTTGTTAAGCGTTACTATCAGACAAGAAATACCATTTGTCGACTATAGGAGCAATCTTGGCAGCTGGGAGTGGGTTTGCCTTTGGTATGCTAGTTACAATATCATTATCATAACTGATTCGATATGGCGAGTGTTCGACAGATAAATTGACGCTATGCGAGCAGCAAGTGAACAACAGGTTTTCATCTGCTTAATGTATTTAGAGACTTACGTTTGAATTTCTTTTCTTGGCTCTACACCATTGATTAGTAGCTTCCATTGCTCATGTGTTTCCAAAACAATAGTAGTAGCAAATGTCTTAATCAATGGCTGAGTTCTTTCGAAGAATATATCTATTATTGTTGTTCTTTAGTTTGTTACCTTATTTTGTGGCACCCCATCGAAAGCAATTTCGTTTCGATTGCCACCTGTTGGTGTTTTGTAGTACTTGAAAAACCTGCAGCTTTCCTCCATGTATCCTGGCATGAGCTGTCGTACATCTTGTATATCTTAGAAGCCGAGACAATTAGTTATACGAGATAACACTAAATGTCATTGAACTCACCGTTTAATTGATTGGCTAAGGAATCATTAACATCAATTACTACAACTTTCCAATCAGTTTCTTCTTGGTCTATTAATCCGATGATTCCTAGTATTTTGACTTGCTTTATTTGACCTACTGAAGCGACTTCCTGTCCAAGTTCGATGACATCGATTGGATCATTATCGCCACCTCTTCCTGTGTAAGGCGAGACAAATCTAGGATTCTCCCAAGTCTAGACGTGGAAAGGAATGAACTGACTATCCTGCATTGTGATAGCTACTACACTGATCAGAAAAAAAAAATACCTGGGGAAATGCGCCATAGTTCCAAATGTAACCCTTTGACGGAAAGATGTTAGGTACAAACCTAAGTTGTTGGTTTTTCACATCTTGCTTAATGGGGTTGAGTGGTGTCTCTTTGTTGATCTATTTCATTTTAAGGATTTTAAGTACATCAGTGCTATTTCATATTTCTTTTTAGAAATTTCTTTACTTCGTTTTTAGCGTTTGTCCAGCGAGGTATCTCTACAATCATATTGTATACTGTCTTTTCTTTGTTAGCAAAGAGTGGGATATCATGAAATGCTGAGATAACATGATCATTTTTCTCTATAATGTATATCCATAAGTTGCAGTTCTGTTTTCTATATGCTATACCAAGCTTGACATACCAAAATAAACCGTATAATTTGAGGTGTTTGGTGCTCCTATTATTCGGGTGGTCACTTCATGTGATTTACCCAAGCCTGAAGCAGCCAGTATTGCATAACCGAGAAGCAAATATGAAAGAAGCATAATGATTGTTTTGCTCAAAAACATCATCTATTTAAGGGCAAAAACTAGAAGAATGGTGAAAAGTGTGTAAGAAAAAGGAGAAAGAATGCTTTCCGCATATGCATATCAGGAAATACACCTCAGTTGGCATCCATATGTTGATGTTGGTTTCCTTTTTGCACTATGAAAATAAAAAGGGGTCATATCTCTTTACCACATTAAAAACAAGATTATCAGTTATTAATAGCAAAACTTAATTCTTTGGACCTGATTTGGTCCAACAAACAAAATCGAGCTCTTTCAAACAAGTTTTGAGGTCTTCAGAAGAGACGTTTTAAACTCTAAGAAAGTAGTTTGATTTGCATGTGTTGTGGGCTTATCTGTTTGTATTGGGTATATACACAAAAATAATGGTTACCTAACAATCGACGCTAATCTCTAAACAAGCAACAAGTTATTTAGATCTCATTAATCTTTATTTTTCTATAGAAAGTAATTGACTATTTTGGTCGTCCAAAAGTATACCACTAGACTTTGAAGCCATAGCATCAGCTTCTCTCAAATCGATGGCCGAATGAGATGAGCCTATGGGTGGGCGCTCGCTATTTACATGTTTGAAAGAAGACATAGCTTCTCTGAACCCAAAATCTAGTGAACTAGCAGGTGAAGCATTGTGTTGTTTATCAAAAGCAAATAACCTCAAGGCTGTAACTGCTTGCACACTTTGTCTGTCTACAGCTAAGTCTAAAGGCGTCTGGATTGATAGGGTATTAGAGCAGTACGTATAGCTTATTCAGGATCAATGTTTACTTACCATGTCAGCATTATCTTTGATGTCTGCTTTAGCATGCCTTTTTAGTAGTGCCAAAACAAGTCGGACATTATTATTAGCAGCTGCATAATGAAGTGCTGTCCATCCTCGTTCATCTTGTTGATCAATATCGCTGAGTCTTTGTAGCAGAAATTCAACAGACACCTCATCGCTGCCATCAACCGCCTTATGTAAAGCTGTCCGTAATTCTTCCTCGGGGTTTCCGTAATCTACATGGGCTCCTTGAGCTAATCTCTTAAGAGCTTGTGGCAGATCCTGCTTGACAATAGCCTCCCAAAATGCCTGTTGAGAAAATAAAAGTGTATACATAAAAGTTAAAACAGCTCAATATAGAAAGTAGAACTCTTCTTACTTTATCAAGTGAAGATTGATCCAAGTTACTCTGCTTGACAAAAGATCTTTTTGCGTACTTCTCGATGATCCACAGATCCCGATCATTTCTGTACACAAGAGCCATATTTCGTATTAGTGTGTATGCATTTGCAAATGTAAACCTATAGTAGTACCTGTTTGAGCTAGGATCAATTCTAAATGGCTCCATATGCTTAGGCACAAATGCTTCGTAAATACCATTGCCAACACTATTGCCTAACCTTAGCATGACCTAGGCATAAAATATCGTGAATCAGTTTGTCTCCGATGTTTAAGATAGGATTTATTTTGTTTTCTTTACCTCAATAGCATCTGGCTCCCACTTATCCAAAATAACTGATCTCACTTTGCTGATATGAACACCAAGACTTCGATGAATTCCTGAGCACTCAATACAGACAATGATACCTAGATTAGTACAACTCCACTCAGGGTCTTTTTCTTTGCAGTCCGCACACTGATTGTTTCCGGGTATCATGCGAATTTTCCTTAACGATTCTCTTTGCTTTTCTTGATCTTGGTCATTGTTTGTTTCTTTGTGCTGTGACTCAAAAAGACTCTGAAAGGGGATTAGTTCAATGAGCAAGAATGGAGAAAAAACTGCTTCCTACTTTTCGAACGTTAGGTGAGCCCTGCACATATCGAGGCGCATCTTCAGAGTTGAGTGCCGTCTGGCTTGCTGTACGAATACTTGCAATCCATTCGTTCATATCTTGTTCATTCTCTGCCTGCAATACCAATACTCTATTATACTAGTATAAGTTGACGAATGATCCACACAATTTCCAATATATTACCTATTAGGTGAAATTACTTCGAAGCAAAACCTTCTATCATATCCATCTGTCAACTTGACGCTACACACTCTTAAATTATATACATGTGTACCATCTTCTTCTTTTGTTGAGATCTAATTCATCATTTTGCAATCGCATCTTAGTTACATATACTTGATTGACGGCTTAAACGTTACCTTCGAACCTCTTGTTGTGCTAATCAGCTCATCATCGTAGATGGAAAAATATTTTCGTAACCAACTTTGATATACTCTGCCATTCTTTCTCTCAAACAAATAGCCTGATTTATGTGCTTTAGGAATCACTTCTGCTGGTGTGGATGGCTGTTGCATTGGATTATATTGGTCCGATGCGTTCTGTTGATAGACATTAGATCGCTATGCCTTCTAATTTTTCTTTTTGCACTGAAAGCTAAAACTTTACCTGTCCACAAGTTTGCTGATACGTTAAACCCTCTTCTACTTCTTCTTCATATCGTTGTCTTGACTATGATACAATCAAATTAATCGTCCTTGCGTGCCTCATCTCAACAATTCATTAATCATACATCATGTAATAGCCCTGTCAAATCGCGCATATAAGGCTCTAAATCTTTCAGGATTTCGTAACTTTGGTGATGGAACGCTGACTCGGTATACATGTATGCCAACACATTCTCCATGTAGTCCACCTTCTTTTTAGCCTCAATGTCGTTCAATTGTGATACATACTCCATGTATGACTTATGGAATATTTTGCGAGTATCAGCTAATTCTTTTGCAGACTACATAGGAAAAGAAAATACGTATAAGCGGCCCACGTTTATCAACTAGAAAAAGAGATTTTACTTCTTGCAAAGTTGGATCTTTCGGCTTTTTACTCATATAGCGAGATAAGGCTGAATCAACTTCATCGCTTGACTTCTCAAACCGTTTCCTCAGTTCCTGAAACACAAAACTCAATCAAAACATCCCCAAGACTGAGCTAGTTGTAGCTTACTTTGATCGGCATGATAGTGTTCTTTAAAAAATGATCTAAAGGTGAAATAAAGGTATCCACTACATGTGTATTCTATTGTTGGTTGGAAGCAGGTCAGATCGCTTCGTCATGTTGATATATCTGTCTTACTCACAAACATGTGCCGACTTTTTTCTACTTCGACTACTGATTTTCCGAATTTCTCGAGAGCCTGAGCTTTTAAACAGAAGGATAAGTTTTTTTGGGTCTTTCAAGAACAAACTATTCCAACTCACCAACAATAGGATCGTCTTGAGCATGAGCAAAGTTCATGAACTCACGAGCAAGTTCAGTCTGCTGGTGGCTATAAGCTACATGTTCAAGGTTACAGCTTGAGCTGATGATCCACTCTTTGTTTTCTTACCAATGGATAAGTCAACTTGTGAGCGAGTCAGTTTAATAAGTGCTTTGAGTGAGTTTTCGAAGTTATGAATCGATTCTTCATGAGATTGTATTCTTTTTCTAAAGGTGGGTGAGTCCTCTAAGCAGCCGCGAATATCGAGAGCTGGCATAACAGTAAATAAGATTTGTATAAAAGAGCAAGTAATTCGCGTTAGATCATGTTCAACGAACGTTTGATCATTCAGATTACAACTCCGTTAAGGACCCAAAAAAGGAGAGATAATGAAAGCCTCAAATTCATTTCAAATAAACTGACTTCTGCAATAAGTTGTTTCATTCAATAGATCTTTAATTAGCAACTATAAAGAAACAAGAAGCAAGACGATGTTGCTCATGGTTGTTTCCTACTCATTAGACTTTATGCGGGATAAGAATACGGCAGTGATTAATGCAAACCTGAATTAATTCAAGTCATGCATTGTCTTATTTCTCTTTCTATAGTCAAACGCTATAGATACAAGAGCTCTTCATAGAGTTATACTTACCAGAACGGCTATCCAATGCGATGGCTACGTGTAGAAGCAAACAATAATCATGCAATTTGAAATTTGCGGATTGTATGATCCTGATCGAGGAGAAGGAATCTTAGCTCAAAACAACCAAAGTAGTTATAGGAGAAGAAACTTTTTAGAACCTGTATTAATATGAATGAGCCAGTAACTATAGTATTGAATATCAAAGTAACACCTGAGATATTCGGAAGTTCTTGAGCGCTTTTGTTCTTCATTCAGCCTTCAAATAAATACACCATAAGTGAACTCATTGTCATTTCAATACCTCTTGTAGTATGTTTTGCCATAGCCAATCGTTCTCTTTTATTCTGGTTACTATCAGGTAGAAGCCAGTATGTCAAACAGACAACCTTGCATCCCATGAGACTTGTAGCAAGAACTTAGTCAGAACCTTATTATTGAATGAGAGAGATTGATAACAAACACCTCAGCAAACTTTGAACGTATTTGGTCATAGTTTTCTGGTTCATAACTGCTTCATTGTTGCCGAATTCATTGATTTTGCTTTTATTTCTCTTTTTCTCAAATAGTTACGACAGAATTTTGTTTCGCAAACAACAAGCCATCAACTCTTTCTTTTATCTAATTGAGAAAAATGCGGATTTCTATCCTCTGCTGCCTCTGTCGAACAAGCAACTTTTCTCCTCGGTTATAGAAATCCTTTTTCCTTGTTTTTTTAGTAGCAATATATCTGACCATTTATTAACAAAAACTTTTTTAAAAGAGATGAATACTGCTGTTCCTAAAGAGGCTTTGTGTTCAATATTCTAGAAATGACTTTTGAAGCGGTACATGTCAAACACAATATTTCCCACGAAAAACACTCAAGAAGGAAATTGGTTCAATTTTTCACACGGTAAAAACGCCCGAGAGAAGTTAAACGATATTCACAATAAAGAGAAAATCTGTGCATTCCGTTTCTTTCTTCTCGTTCCCTTTTCTTTCTTTTCTTCGCTTTTATGTCTTGTATGATGCTTCAAGCAGCTAAAAGAATAACCAGTCGTTCTTTAACTGGCCAACAAAGAAGACTTTTTGCTGTTTCCTCACAGGTAAAGCTAAATTATCTTTCTGCTATATCTATGCTAAACATACAAGCCTATAGTTACTCAACACATCAGCTACTTCTGCAACTGTAATTGACCCTTCAACAAATACAGCTACTTCTACAACAAGCGCTGCTCCATGGACATCGATTGATAGATTTACCAATGACTTGAAATTCATTCAAAAACAAGAGACCTTACAGGCTTATCGGGTTATGGATCACACAGGTACGGTTTTAAATCCAGAGCATGACCCAAACCTTTCCAAAGATGAGGTGCAGAAATGCTACAAAGGCATGGTTATGCTACATACAATGGATGGTATCCTGTATGAAGTACAACGTCAAGGACGTATCAGTTTTTACATGACTCACTATGGTGAAGAAGCTATGATTGGTAGCGCTGCAGCTCTTTCGCCTCATGATGTTGTTTTTGGCCAATATCGTGAAGCATTTATGTTGGTATACCGCGGCTTCACCATAGATGAATTCGTAAACCAATGTTTCTCTAATGATTTGGATTATGGTAAAGGTCGACAAATGCCTGTTCATTACGGATCCAAGCGATTGAACTTCCAAACGATCTCTTCCCCTCTTGGCACACAAATTCCTCAAGCTGCAGGGGCTGCTTATGCTCTCAAGATGTCTGGAGCAGATGCTTGTACACTTTGTTTCTTTGGTGAAGGAGCTGCTTCCGAAGGTGATTTCCATGCTGGTCTTAACATGGCAGCTACCTTGAAAAGCCCTGTCATCTTCTTTTGGTAATGCTTTCAAATATTCTCAAAAAGAAAACTAGTATCTTACAACTCTAATCACCTCTTTCATATAGTCGTAACAATGGCTTTGCTATTTCAACCCCATCTGCTGAGCAATATAAGGGCGATGGTATTGCTAGTCGTGGTATTGGTTACGGGATCGATACAATTCGTGTAGATGGTAACGACATTTGGGCTATTTATAACGCCACAAAAGCAGCTAGAGAAATAGCAATTAAGCAACAAAAGCCAGTGTTGATTGAAGCTATGACTTATCGTATTGGCCATCACAGTACTTCAGATGACTCCACAAAATACCGTGATAGAAAGGAAGTCGAAGAGAGAGCTCAGTTTGATAATCCTGTCACTCGTCTGAGACGCTATTTGGAGCAAAAGAATTGGTGGAGTCAAGAAGAAGAAGATGCTTATCGTAAGCAAGTCAAAAAGGATGTTTTAGCCAGTCTTTCTGCTGCAGAAAAGCGTAAGAAGCCTGCCATTAAGCAACTCTTTACTGATGTCTATGATGAGTTGACACCAAATCTTGTTGAGCAACAAAAGGAGCTAGAAGAACTGATAAAGAAATACCCAGAATATTACAGCTTGGATGATCACGTATCATCATAAGCATCTTTTTTTTTCTTAAACTCTCAGCAATATAAACGTATTGATACATCATAAATATTGCCTGCTTTTTGCTTTTTTCTTGCTTTTACTGAACAAGAAGCCATGTGTATATATCCAGATGTTTCATATTAGGTTCAGCTATAGAGTAAAAACGATAGATTGTCGAATATGTTGACTAGAAACACCAACATGAAGTACGAAGCTATCAGAAAGAACAATCCATTCACCACTGTTTGTATATCATATGCAGAGCGCAGTAACCTCTAACTCAAAAGGCACTCTTAGACCTTCGTTCATTTAAAAAAAAATCATCTTAAATATTTGAAGAAGCCTATGTGGTTCATCTGCGTTTTGAGAAATTGAAAGATAAGAGTGAGCGATTTTTGCGCGATCAAAGAAAAAACATGTGTTTTTAACTGTTAAGACTGCATGTACAATAGTTACATTGTTTGTATCAAGCGGTTTTTCGCCTCTTTGGTTGTTACAATCAAAGCTCGTGTAAGAGAGATCATGCCCAAAAAAAAGGGCTAGATATTGAGGTATTCGAACCATTTGTAATCCTCTAAAGTTTTTTCTGGATAGTTGATTAAGCCAGAAGCAACATGCTTTGTATTGAAATCAGCCACCTCTTTAACAATGGTGTAGGGAGATGACCAGAAGCATCAACAGCACCAGTATTCGTATCAACTAAAGTACAACCCATTTCCTGTCTTAAAAGAAATGGCCAAAGAATAGATTTTGATGATTAGTTGGGCGGCCCACAGCAGATAGGCTGGCCTCATGGAATGAGCAATAGCTAATAATGAATAAGGTGACCTCTCAATTAGATGACAATCCACATTAAACTTGTTGGTGCGTATGTTAGAAATTAAAGACAGCTTGCTTGAAATTAGATGAAAAAATCCAAGCTTGTTTCACTTCATATTCTTCTCATCTGTCTCTTCCTTCTTGGTTTAAAGGGGCCAAAAAACCTCATGAATCCAACACCCTCCCTGATTTTCAGCGAAATCATTAGACATTTAATATAATGGCTACACAAACTTTTTTTTCTTTCGCTTTTTTCTTTAGTTGTATCTTGTGTTTTGTGGTGACAATGGCTGAAAATACGACTCTACCTATTGAGCCTATACCCCCTCCTATCACATATTATCATAGTGACTGGCTACCACTGATAACTGCTACAGTTTTTCTGTTGCTTGTTGTTGTCCTAACATTGTCGAGGTATGGTAATCTCAAACAACAAGCTTGGTATGTCACAATGGCATGCACTATTGGTTGGTTCTTTCCCTTCTGGATTATCTTTTTACTACCTCTCGACTTAGCCTCGGTAAGGCTTGAGCTGTTTTTATCTGTTGTTTCAATTTGACTCATTGTCTGTAGACCGTGTATGACGATAGAAAAGGTAGAGTGCCTTTTGCATATGTTTCTGAGTCATTTCTGTTTGTTGCTTGGCGGGTCTTGTATTGGACTTCTTTCTGTCTGACTTGGTAAATATGACATTCTACAACAACAAAAAAGACATGCGATCGTGTTGCTGATACATGCTTCAATAGGTTTACTATTCCAATGTTACAAGCTTATGTCAACACAGGCGAATTTACGATAGCAAAACGAATCAAGTCGGCTATTCATGTCAACCTTCGGTTTTATTCGATTTATGTTGTTGTTGGTCTTGTCGGCTTGATCTACTTGGTTTTTGGTAGCGGTTTGACAACAAAACAAGGTATTCAGAGTTATGTCATGGCAGCAGCCAACAGTTGGGGTCTATTTCTTGTTATTGTGTTTATGGGCTATGGTTTAGTCTCTGTACCTCGTAGCTTGTGGTACTACGGCAAATACACAACTCATTTGCATCAGTTATACGCTAAAGCTGTACACGTAAAAGAAGAATGTATGGATAGCGAATTTGAATACAATGAGTTAGCTAAGGTAAAAAAAATCTTGTTTGAATTAGAAAGGTATAACTGATTTGCAATAGACAATGAATGCTGTTGCCAAACGAGCTATGACACAACCTCATGAGATCAGACGATGCATTGATACTATGAACAGACGCTTTCCATTCATTCTTCACCAATCATTCGAAAACAGAGGTAGTTCTGTTCAAGTACCAGAGGTATTGACTGAAGATTACCTAGTCAAGCTTTCTCGTCGTATGATTATTGCCATTCGTATGAAAAATCGAAAAAGAGCGCAAGTATATCTAATTATCCTTATATACAGTATTCATGCTTAACTACTTATCTCTTTTTTTTATTAGACTTTGGAACAATCTTTTAAATGAAGCATTTCGACTTCAGGATATTATTCGGAATAAGGATAAAAGCGATCAGTAAGTCTGAAGATAAAACAAAAAGGGGAAAAATTATGCAACTTTTTTGTGTTACCTTAGTCATTTTACTTCTACTTTGAGGACAAAGCTAGAGAACCCATCGAAATGGTATGAATTATCGATCCTTGCAGGTAACTGTATTAAGAAAATGTTTATATTTTTTGTGGACCAAGCGTTTTCCTTTCTTCTTACAAACTCTTTCATACAGAATGGTGGTGGACTGTTAGAATAGCACCCTTAGTAACAAAAGTTTTGGCAGCTGTATTTTCCGTCATGAGTGTATGTATCATCTGGTCTGAACTGGTATTCAACGTTCGAAAACCTGCCACAATCTCTATTGTTTATTACGTATTGAATGCATGTGGAACAAACTATGCTATATTGCAGGTAATTTCTGATTGAACAATTCGATATATAGTGAAAGAAATTGACATGCAGTAGATTATAGCATTCTTCATATTGATGTATATGTGCCTCTGCGTTTACTCTTCACTGTTCAAGATTAGGTTTTTCAACTTATACATCCTCATACCTAATCATCATACAGATGAGAACAGTTTGCTATGGTTTACTGGATATATGTGTAAAATGATGTAAGTAGATATCAGCCATTATCCTGCATATAGACGTATTCTAAAAAAAATACATATTGAAGGGCACCGTTATGCTACAATTTTATAAACTTTGCAGCAGACGCTCCTGGTGCAAGTAAAGCAGTATTTACCACAGTAAGTCTGGCACTAATATTTCTATGCGCACTCATCTGAAAAAAGAAAAACGGCTAGTTCATGGGAAAAGCAGAATATATCAAATTTCTGGGAGCCTTTGCAGATTGGTTTCCAATTATCATTTTGATTCCTTCCTTAACACTTTTGCTGAATATACAAGGAAGATGTCTTGGATTATGTGGTATTACAAGCCCTTATCAAGCAAATGGGGATGTTGACTTGGCAGAAGATGACTTGGAGATCAGCCAAAATCCACCTATGGATTCAGATTATGAAGAAGGAGCTGCACTCATCAAAGAAGGTATTATTAGTCGATTAGAAGTATTACAAAAAGACTTATTAGCATGGCCTTTTTAGAGAGACGGCTGAGAGAGTACGAAGCTAACCCTGCAACCAGGCACAATCGACAAAGTTCAAGAGCTAGTGTAGATATCTTGATTGAAAAGCTTAATACAAACTAACGATCTTCTTGCTTGATGTAGGAATATATCAATCGCAAGTATAAGCTAACAAGTGCTCCTGAGTCTTTAAGAAGTGAACGTGATAGGCATCTGGATGAAATCCTGTCATCTAGGAACAGTGCTGAGAGATACAGAGATATACCTTCATCAACTGCTTCTTCAGTATTCTCTGGAAACACAGATGCTGTCAGACTTAGTATGAATCCTTCTTCCTTTGGCGATAAGCTGAAAAGTAAGCTAGTAGGATTGAGTCTCTTTAGCGCATCCAACTCTGAACAATCAAGTCCTGAGCTTACAAACGCCTCGCCTGCGAAATTACCCACTCCAAACCCACCAAGTGGTAGCGGGCGTGTCTTTGGGCGCCCTGCTACAAACGACGCTTACCATTCATATGGTAACAATAGACATATTCCTTATCAGGACGCTAGTCGTAACTCTTCTCGACCTACATCACCCAACTCTTTTTTAGGTGATTCAGAGAGAAATCAATCTCCAT